>JASDQU010307519.1:12315-22319 GCA_032191745.1 Picea mariana
TTAGATTTAGCGTTAATTTTATGGCTTGTCTTATGTCAAAGGGTATGAAAGTGAAACTAGTGATGTGTGAAAGACGAAAGTAAAAAAGAACAAAAAGTTGGAAACAAAAACCTTCACTTAAGGCAAAATTTCAACAACTTTTCAAAAAAAAAAAATTTAAAATTTTCTAAGATGTTTTAAACAGCAAACTCAAATCAAGATTTCACTCAACTATGAGCTACTTATGATCTAAGTAAACTATCAAGAACTTATGAAAACAAAGACTTTTCCCTAGTTACTAATGCAAAACAACACTTTTCAACCAAACAAGAAAATGAAAGATTTTTTTATTTATTTGAATGTTGACAAAGCAAAAAGGACAAATATCAACAAGTCAAAAACCAAGAAAAGAATTTTGGACTAATCGCAGATCACAAAGAATCACTTCAAGAAATCACAAACTAGCAACTTAAAAAAGGACTCTCACACTTGTCTAAAAACCCTAAATAAAATTTTGTATGACAACTTTTAAATGAAAACAGAAAGCTATGGCTAAGATCAACCCTAAGCTACTGACTGCTAGGATAGAGATTCAAAAAGCTGAGAGGTATAACTCTTGTCAAGGGAAAGGATGACTGCCTCACCCTCAACAAAAACTATCCTGCACAAGCACACTACTGACAATTCAACAACAAGTGTGTGCACAAGAGTTGTGTAGAGACAGAGGGCGTGTACATACGTTCTGGCCTTATACAAGCCACATGTATATCTAAAACTCTGAAACAAATAAAAACAGACAATCCAAACCAAGAAGAGACCATTGATATTGAGAACCAGGATCTCTTGAAGGCTTAGACACTCTCTTTAACAGAAAAAAGAAAACAATGTAAGGAAAAAATTCGTAAAACAAACCAATCTAAGATGAGACTACAAACAACCAAGACTAGAAAGAGTTCCAGAAAACCCCTAAGAATGATTGATTCTGACAGGGAAGAGGATGATTGCCTCAAAACTTTTCTAGAATCTACATGCTACTGTTACTTCTTCAGCTAGCGTTTACATGCGGGCTGTAAGAAAGTAGGGCACGAGTACACGTGTGCAGAACTTATGCAGGCCGCGTGTACCTCTATGGGTCTCGAAAAAACACAGTCAAGCAAATAACAGAGATAGCTGGTATGGAAGACCAAACTCTCTGTTAGCTCAGACTTTGTAGAAACTTCAAAAAATAGGAAAGAAAACTAATCTTTTAAAACTACCCAAAAATATTCCCAGGAACCCTAAAGACTTCCCCATTATGGTCGCCAATTCTGTTGTGGTGGGAAATCCCCCTACAGACTAGCATTTAGGGTTATATTATGCATGCAGTTAAGACCGAAAGAATCCTACTTTCTACCTTCGTCCCAAACCTAATCCCCATTTCTTTCAAGCAAATACATGGTTAAACGAACATACCTTGTTCCAGACGTTCGATGTTGATCCTTCTTCATGCTTGATCGTTTGTTGGTAGCTATCCTCTCAAGACTGACCTGCGTAAAAAACAAGCAACAAACTCTACATGCATTTGTTCTACAGATTAATGGGTTAGAGATTCAAACATATATTCGCTAAACTATGAAGAAATCATATAGTGGGACGGGAAAAGCATTTCTTTATTATTAACTTTAATGAATCAACTTATAATGTCGAGACCGGCCACCGCTCCGCGAACCTGATCCTGGGATCCTCTTCCAATGTCCTCCAACTTCTTTGCTTTGTATCTCTCTTTGCACAAGGATGGCTAAAGGGTTGGGACAATGGGAATGTGCAATTGGGTAGAGTTTCTTTACTCTTATTCTCCTCTTCCAAATGGGACCCCTAACCCTTCTTTTATAGGCTAGAAGAAGCTAGGTATTTGGACAAACCCTCATCCATGCATGGCTGGGAGTTTCAGTTAACTCACCCAAAGTTGTGTGTTATGTCGGAAACTTTCCTTTTTTCGTACTTTTGTAGGCCCATGCGGGTTGTTTTAGGTTAGATAGCATGTACACGTGTGCAATAATGGAGTAGGGCATGTGGGCCCTTATAAAAGAGGGTTTTTAAGAGTTGTTCAGCAGTGCTTTGGCAAAGAAGGGATCTGAGATGGCCTGATGCCAGGTAAGCATGTATGGTGCAAATTAGGGTTATAACAATAGGGTTCCTTGTTGACCTCGCTGGAAAATGCATAGAAGAACTACAGATGAATTGGGCAAAGTACTTAGTCAACTAGTTAGAATTGGATTTCCGCGAAGCTCAGGATCAGGGCTATGAGTTCCACTTTAGATGGCTCCTGATCCTCATCGCGTTTACATCTTGGGAGATGCTGGAAGGTGTGACCTTCCCCGAAATTGAGTCGTTTGAGCTGCTCGCTATGAAGTTCACCACGCTCTGGTATTTGAGAGATATGGGAAAACAGTGGCAATCGAACACAGTATTCCATACCTACTATCTATATTTAAAGAGGGCCATTGAGGTTGTCCCTCGTATTATGCCAAACACCCTACATCGGTTTAGTCACCTTATGAAGTTCCATGGAGATCGGAATTTTACTTATATCACTGTGTGCGCAGACGAGAGTAAATAAGAACTTGAGTCATACTATAAGCTCACAGAAGATGACCTAGAAGAGATAACTAATGACTGGCCTGCAAAGCTCCGTATCCCTGTTGACCCTGCAGAATTGTCTGATCCCAAACTAATCGGAATCCCAGAGGCCACTCATGAAGAACATGACACACCTGGAACCAGCAAAAGGAAGTAGAAGAGGTACATAACCTTAGCAGTGCATCAGAAGAAACTACTTCAGAATCACCTGGAGGAGGAGGTAATGATGAAGTAGATAAATAAGAGAACAATGGGAAAGAAGATCAGCAGAAGCAAGGTGAAGTAACACCGCCTAGGGATCCCATTGATGAGACTGATCCATCTAAGTAAATAAAGGTTTCTCCCACGAAACCTATTTCGTAGAAGAAATCCAGAGCTAGTAAAACCAAGTTGCAGACTGTGCTCATCCTTGATGACTTCAACTTCATCATCGCAGTTGTATCAGACACCTAGCAGAACATTTTTCATAACAGCGAAGCCAAACAAGAATCCATGTATGATAGAATTGAGATAGAGCCGAGAGGATTTCAGCAAGCCCTTCACTCCAACTGCGTAGTGTCCATTGCGCCCCCGCCATTAGAAGAACCGGAGTTGGGAGACAATCATGCCCAACTTCGTAGAATAGACAATGCGACTGAAGCTCGCCTTTGTCACACCCAAGAAGAAAAGGAACAGGCCACGGTGGCCCTGAAGAAAGAATAAGAAGCAGTGATAGAGAAATGCAAGATTGCGCAACAGGAGAAGTCTTCCCTCCAGTCGAAATTTGAAGAAGAGAAAGCACAAATCCAGTGAGAGAAGGAACAACTGCTCGTCTAGAAGGTTGGAGTAAAAGAAGCAGTCAGAAGAGAACTTTGCTCTGTGACGGGCTTAGAGAAAAAGGAGGAAGACCGAGTAGATCATCAAGTAGTGAAGCTTGTTGAAGCCATTTAGTAGCTTCAATAGAGAATAACAAATCTAGAGCTACAGTCAATGCCAAACACTCTGTAGGATGTGCGAGATCAAAGAGAAGAAACTGCTCAAAGCGCAGTTGAGAGAATCAAGACCTTCGCCATGGAATGTCAACAGCTTAGCAGTAGAAGTGCATAGACTTATGAACGACTTACTGAGGATCCTGAACTAAAGACACTGGAGTCCCAACTCTAGGAGGAAAAGCAACAAGAAACAATGGTACAGGTGCAGCTGAAGCTCCTGTCAGCAGTTGAAAGTATGAAAAGATCTCAAGAAAAATGCATTGTTCAACAACAAGCCCACACCATACAGAGAAAAGTCATGGAAGTGACTCAGAGGCTCCAGCTATTACAAGATGTAGCTTGTCAACTATTTGAGGAGATTGAAAGACGAGGAGTAGAACTAGAGCAAGTAGTCACTACATTCGAGAAATGCTTGGAAGGACCGGTGAACAAGGTAATTCTTCAGGAGTTCGTCGAGCAAGAGGCCTTGGCGCAATAGCAATTCGAAGTAGCTCAAGCCAAGATTGAGAATTTTTAGGTAGAACTACCCAGACTAGAGTGACTCAAGACGATTCATAGGTGATTTTTGGGGGCCTATTGGCCCTTGACCAATTTTTGAGGATCCTTGGTCAGGTTTGACCTATTTTAGGACTTCGACGGGCTATTGAAGGTGAAGCACAAGTCAAAGCGGAGATCGCGGGATATCATCCCCTTTTTAGGGATTTTTGGGTTTTGGGATTATGTAACGGGTATGGGGATGTCGGCCCATGGTTTTACCCATGTCTAGGCCCATTTTGTAATGCATAAATAGATGTCTAGGTGATGTAAGAGTAGGATGATATAGACATCTGTGTGATGATGTGCTAAGTGCAAGTGATAGTTGTACATGCTTTGTGCATACTATGTGAAGATTGCAAGGCTAAGTGCAAGTGGCTGTAAGAGATTGTGTAAAGGCTTTGTGTTGTAACCTAGATCGGGGAAGGAGGATCTGGCTAAGTGCACACAGATCTCCTATCCTATGTGGAGTAGGATCTTATGGCTCTATGCATGTAGACGATTGACTAAATATAATAAAGAGAAGAAGAGTTTGTGTACGTAGCCCCAGGCTGGGGGTGAACCACGTATATTCTATGTTATGGTTGCTTTTTTCATTGTGATTGTTTTATTGTTCATATGGCTAATGATTAGTGTAGTAATGTATGCTTAGATGGACATGATATGATATCTTAGTAATTAGTGATGTGAATGAATGTTATATCTGATCTGTTTCCTTATGCTAAGGGTTTAAATGTGGTAGATCTGAGTGAATACTACGTTGCTCTTTAATTAGGCTTTTTTCTGCAAAGTAAATATACGCTAGATGCTCATGAATGATAATTGATAAGTCTTTTGTTAAGGTGTTGTAATAACAGATCTTTTTCCCAGCTAAGGTTGTAGACACTGGAGTCCTACAACTACCCCTGCCTCTACCTCGGGTGAGACTTGATATTCTTCGCAGGTGTTTCCGAAAGGGAAGATAGTTAGGGTTTTGTTTGTGCGTTGTTGAAGCGTTGAACCTTGGGTCTGCCCCTATGCCAACACCACCCAACCATATACTTTTTGTTCCAAATCTCAATAGTAAGTCACCCCTGAGCTAGGGCTAGAAATCCACAAAAGAGGGTGGTATCTCACTGTCCACTCGCAACTCTAAAATTACACAAACCCACTGGTATTCTCCTACATTCATCCCTATTTTACACCAACTCTCTTCTTCTATACTTGCCCAACCCAAGAAATGTACCCTTCACTGATCCCATTTCCTATAGCATCCCATTTTTTTATCATAGTATATTTTGCATAGGTAATCAAGAATCTGTCTACTGGGAAACCCAAGTGAACTCACTACCGAGAAAACTAACAACAACAAAAAACACTTGTTGTTATAGTGAAACTCACACAGAAGTTCGCTCTTCATGCCTGACAACCTGGGTCTTCAGTAGTTAGCTCCAAATATGCTCCAGAAACACTCCATCATGATCCAAAACATTTCCTCCATGGTTTCTCTAGCTCTAAGCTATTATTTTCTTCTCTCTTCTTGTTGTTCATGCCAAAAACTTGAATGTATAAAATTGTTGTAATTTTTCACACAAATTTCCTCTCTATGGCCTACTTTCTTGACTTACACACTTCCCCAAGATAATTTTAATTATCCCCCATGATCCCAATAACTATGGGATATGAATTCTCACACCCACCCTCTTACATGCATTCAATGATTGGCTTTGGGGATACTCAATCAAAAAATAGAGTTTAATACATAATTATAATAAAATTTAGGAATGTGGGTGGAATTAATAGACATGGGTAATTCCCCCTTGGTCCCCTGTATTAGGAATTATCTTAGGCCCTCCCCTCTCTTGTGGATTAATTAATCCTCTGTCTCTTTCCATGTCCCCTTATCAATTGGAATCACATTTTATTATTAAAAATTAGAAATATAATTTTCATATACATCACTTTTCCGTAGGCACATATTATATCCATATTAATCATCAATTAAAATGGGGATTATAGTGGGGATGTTACACCACTGCTAAGTGTCCTTTTCCTCAAGATATTCATCATTCAGAATTGGGTTGGAATGGATACCTTCAAAATATTTAGTAGGTTTTGTTGTTGCCACTAGATTGTGATTGATATCCTCTGGGTCTCTCACTATGATTTCAATGTCATAAACTGCTCTACAAACTACAAAAAATTTATCCATTAAATCTAGATTGGAGATAATTGTTTGTTGTTGTTCATCCCTCTCTTCCACAATCTGTGCTATGAAAGATGTGTTTAGTCGGTAAAGCTCTGTTAGATTTAAAATATTGGTGTCTATGGAGTGAGAGAACCCCGTAATGTGAATCCCAGTCTTGAAATTTTGCTTCAACTTGTTCATTGGTCATTTTCCTTTGTTTCTACCTTGCCAAATTCTCAATGTGATCAACCTCCTCCTTGACGATAATGGTAAAGTGACACTAGTAGTTGGGTGTTTCCTTCATGGAATTATCCTAAGCATGAGTGATGTGATGAGGTATTGTTTTTTTCAATGTTTCCCTAATAGACTTCTTGGTTCCCCTTTTGAGCCCACATTTTTTATATTTCGACCAAAATTCACCACTGGACTTCAACATTTTGGCCCAAGGATGAGTGGAAAGGGTGATGGAGGGTAGGTTGTAGTAAGGTATTGATAGAATACATTCAAAATCAAGGGTGGGTTCAAGAACTAGGATGACAACTACCCACCCAAAGAGGAAAACCAATGAGTGATCCCCCCAAGTCAACCAATAAAATTATTCCTGACTGCGGATGGAAAAAAATTTCCTACCCAAGATTGATAGGGAGTCGATACAAAACAATAATCAAATCAAACTACTAAAGAGAAAAGGAAAATTGAAATCCAAATTGAGGGATCAAACCTATAAGTGACACCAAAATCGTCATGAAACACAACTTTCCCCATTTCCCCAACCTTTCTCCATTTTTGGCTCTATGAGTGAACCATTTGAACCTTCATCCATGCTTCAAACATGATGTTGTGCATGGTTAGATTAATGGTTGGCTCATGCCAATTTATACTAATTGAGTGGGAGAGCTCTACAATGAGAGCCCTTGTCTTGGCCATCACCCAAGTCATCTATTATTTCATGTACGAGCCCGTGTGGCCATGCTTCCAAGTGGCCATGTGGAKATTTTCTTATATACCCTTCCAAACACACCATAAAACATATTATGATAAGTAATATTATTAAAATACAAATATTGATATTATTATGGTGAACCATGGTAGACTATGTTTGACCATGTTTAATTATAGTTAACTTTGGTTGACCATGGTTGACTATATTGACTTTTGTTGACTATAGTTGACTTTAGTTTATCATTGTTGACTATATAGACTATGTTTGACTATAATTGAATTTAGTTGACCATGTTTGATCATAATTAACTATGGTTAATGATGGTTTGACCATGGCCAATTATGTTTTACCATCATTAACCATGATTGGACACGTTTGATTATGGTCGACCATGTTTAACTATGGTTGACTATGGTTGAACAACAATGACTATGACTAACTATGGATGACCATGTTTAACTATGGTTGAATATTTTTCATTATGGTTTACTGTAATGTACCTAGGGAGCTATCCAAGGGGATAATGAATGTAACATGGCCATAATAATGGAATAGGCCCATTATGTAATTAAAATTAAATAATATAATAATAAGGGGTAGTTGGCATAGACCCCTAGGAATACTCATGAGAAACTATAAATACACATGACTWTCATTGTATTGGAGTTGTGTTGAATTGCATTGTTTTGTAGAAAGCATGGCTTGTGGAGTGATTCCTTCCATAACTAGTATTTGATGTTGTTACCCTACCTTAAGTATTCTTCTCTCCATATTCTTGGTGTTGTTTATAGTTAATGCCTTGGTATCTTGGATGTTTAAGAGTTTATTTATGAATTTAAGGGATATTTTCTCCCTTGTATCTTTGAATTTTTACTATAAATGGTATCAAATCTCTTTCTTGGGCACAAAGTGGGACAATTTTTGGGCACAAAATAGGATGTTTTTTCTCTTTCTGTAGGTTTTTGATAGAAAAAGGTGGATGACAACATTCAGATTGATTTATGAAACTTTATATGTAGTATTTAAATAAACCAACCATATATCTAAATTCATCTATAAAAATAGCTCAATTAAAAAAAAAAAGTAAAAAATGGAGTCCAGGAAGTGGAGATATCGTTGACTCAAACTCATCACTTTTATAGGGTTTTCTTGATGACGGTTACAAATTTCATAGATTGTATATCTTTTGATAGAGTGCACATATTTCATTCAAACCAATGCCAATAGTTCCAAATAATCTATGGAATTTCATAATTGGGTTAGTAATATCCATTCTGAGAAGTATAACATAATTTATGATCATTTTACCTTTTCGGCCTCAAACCCTAAATACATAAAGGAGCTCCATTACAAAGTAAGTGATTCTCTTTGAAACCCTATTTTTTTTTGGGTTTTCAAGCAAGATGTATTTTATAGGAAAAGACAATGGTCTTAGTACTGAAAAATACATAAAAATAAGCAGTCACTAGGGGGGAGATGTGGACATTATGGGAATCTATGAATTTAAAAGGCGATGTCTAAACTTGATGGAATTGAATTAGATTTGACAAGAAGAAGACACTTTCATATGAAGAATATGAAAAATTGTTTTTAGACAGGTGGTCTCATGTTGTGAAGAAGGATAAGAAGAATACTAGGGATTTATTTTCATGCGGTAACTTCATATTAGATGTTCATAGATGTATTCAACAAGAGAAGGTCATTGTTTTTACTAATCCTAGTTGCAAGCATAATATCATCAATGTTAATTTGACTAAAATATTGCAAGTTTCCATAGATAATATTAAAAGCAGATAGGTTGAGGGTGGAAATTTTCAATTTTTTAAAGATTTGAAGATTATCGTGGATAAATATATGTTGCATTCAATTTTTCATGCTATAGATACGTATGATGTGGATATTATTCTTAGTTATCCTTGGATATTGGAATTAGTTGGTATAGTTAATATGAATGTGCAAAAGAAGTTTTTGAAGCTTTAGTAAAAGAAAAAGAAAAAAATACACTGCAGGATATTTCTCTTACTAAGCAAGAAGGGCCCAAGGAGGCACATGAAGAAGTCCTTGCAAGGAAATTAATAACAATACCTAATGACACATTCGATAAATAATTTGAAGTTGAATCAGAAGAAGAGCCTATAGAAGCACTTGAAGAACAAGCCAAGGAGTTAAATGTCTCAAAGGAACCACAAGTTGAAAAGGGAAAAAAAGAAGAATTGATGGATAAGGTTGATGTATATTTCCACTCCCACCACTAAGAGAAACAACAATCATCAAGGAAAGGGCATGTGTGACAACAAACTTACTATGGATCAACACGGAACTAGAAAGGCAACCAGCATGGAGGAATAAAATCAATGCATAAAGATGTCAAAATAACACGGTGAATACATGGATCCCAAGAAGAAACAATAAGCAAGATCAAGGAAATTCCATAGTTGGAACCCATGTCTACATTTCACTAATATGGATAGATTCTTGTGGTACTGATTGACTACATTGCTCAATAGATCATATTATATGGATTCTTCCCATGTTTCGAGGACAAAACATGCCAAGGGGGTGCAATGTAATGTACCTATGGAAGATAATATGGGGTACCTAGGAAGGTACAGGAGGGAATAATGAATGTAATATGGCCATAATAATGGAATAGGCACACTATGTAATTAAAATGAAATATTATAATAATAATGGGTGGTTGGCATAGACCTCTAGGAATACTCATGAGAAAGTATAAATACACAAGTATCATTGTATTGAAGGTGTGTTGAATTGCACTGTCTTGTAGTAA
>JASDQU010307519.1:22339-37132 GCA_032191745.1 Picea mariana
AGTTATCCTTGGATATTGGAATTAGTTGGTATAGTTAATATGAATGTGCAAAAGAAGTTTTTGAAGCTTTAGTAAAAGAAAAAGAAAAAAATACACTGCAGGATATTTCTCTTACTAAGCAAGAAGGGCCCAAGGAGGCACATGAAGAAGTCCTTGCAAGGAAATTAATAACAATACCTAATGACACATTCGATAAATAATTTGAAGTTGAATCAGAAGAAGAGCCTATAGAAGCACTTGAAGAACAAGCCAAGGAGTTAAATGTCTCAAAGGAACCACAAGTTGAAAAGGGAAAAAAAGAAGAATTGATGGATAAGGTTGATGTATATTTCCACTCCCACCACTAAGAGAAACAACAATCATCAAGGAAAGGGCATGTGTGACAACAAACTTACTATGGATCAACACGGAACTAGAAAGGCAACCAGCATGGAGGAATAAAATCAATGCATAAAGATGTCAAAATAACACGGTGAATACATGGATCCCAAGAAGAAACAATAAGCAAGATCAAGGAAATTCCATAGTTGGAACCCATGTCTACATTTCACTAATATGGATAGATTCTTGTGGTACTGATTGACTACATTGCTCAATAGATCATATTATATGGATTCTTCCCATGTTTCGAGGACAAAACATGCCAAGGGGGTGCAATGTAATGTACCTATGGAAGATAATATGGGGTACCTAGGAAGGTACAGGAGGGAATAATGAATGTAATATGGCCATAATAATGGAATAGGCACACTATGTAATTAAAATGAAATATTATAATAATAATGGGTGGTTGGCATAGACCTCTAGGAATACTCATGAGAAAGTATAAATACACAAGTATCATTGTATTGAAGGTGTGTTGAATTGCACTGTCTTGTAGTAATCATGTCTTGTGGAATGAATCCTTCCATAAGGAGTATTTGATGGTGTTACCCTACCTCAAGAATTATTTTCTCCATATTATTGGTGTTGTTCATGGTGGATGATTTGGTATATTGGATGTGTAAGGGTTTATTTATGAAGTTTTAAGGTTTTCTCTATTTTATATACCAAGGTTTACTACAAGGTACAAAGAAAGGGGCACTCTCTATGGAGTTTCCCTGGACATTATGGCTTGAATGGATACTACAGATTCTATTACCTCCTTTTTTATGATTCAATAACCGACTCCTAGATTCTCCACTCAACTATGGAATGATAACAATACTAAAAGATGAACCCATTCTCTTCCGAGCTACTTGGTATTTAACATATCTTGATAATCGTATAGGGTTATGGTTAGGGTTTTTGCATGCCTCAACCCTGAATCAATGTTAGGGTTTTGGACCCTCTAGAATAATTTTGAAAATATAGACAGGAATATCCCCCGATGTGTGAGTAATGGGGTTTGAAATGGCATCCACTCAGTACCACAAGTGTCGACAAGGTAGGTCAACTTAAGGGAGGCATAACTTCTACGTCTGAACTCTACATGAGGTGATTTTAAAATTGTTGGAAATATTTCAGAGTGTAGAATAGAATCAAGGGGATAAAGCTATGCTCATAAATGTTTTACCCTAAAAGGTGGAATTTGATGCCTCAAATTGGATTTAGAAATTTCCAAATCCCAAATCACCATACTAGGACCTACCCCTAAAATGTACTTTGCAAGTTAATTCCTCCAATTTGTCCACCTAGAAAGTACCAAGATAGATGATAAATTATACAATGATTCATTATGTATTATACCTGCCCATTTAAGGAGGCTTTTGATCCAAAAAATATTTTACTAAACAAGGTGAGGAAATTGTTCCTCTACCTTATCTCTACAGTACCATTTTGACTTGCCTGGAAGTTGTCCTTTCAAACCTATCTGCCATATTTCATGTTTCACCTATCTAGTAGTTCTAGACTTATTTTACAAAATAGTGTCATTTTCCAAATCTACCTGAGCTTTGAGTGATAATTCTTCTATGGTAGGTAGGACCTACTCTTCAATCTCTTGATCCAACATGGAAGCCTCATATAGTTTCATATTTTCCACATTCACGCTGAGTACATGTGCATATATGGGGGTAGACTGAGCCTATAGGAATTATCACCCACCTTATCCAATAAATAAAAAGGAGCATATCACAGAGAATTAATCTTCCTACCAAGACTCTTTATCTTTTCTTTGTTCAAATGCAACCAAATTCTGCCTCCCACCTTGAATGTTTTGATAATTTTGTGCAAATCATGTCAAGCCTTGTACTTCTCCTACAACTTCTTGAATGTCTCTTGTACTTGCAAATGGATCTATCTAATATTGTCAACAATTTTTTCTAGTTTTTTTGCATCTCTTGTGATGTCTTCCCTCACTCCTTTTTGTCCATAACCATCAAGGGTAAAGGAAGAAAAATAAAAAAGGGGGAATTACCAATAGAAGTGTGCATCACTCTATTATAAAAGTGTTGAATATAAATCAAATTTTCATCCTAGGTCTTTGGATTCTTTTGATTGTAACCCCTCAAAACTTGAACCAATGTCATGTTGACTTCTTCTATATGCCCATTTTTCTGTGGATGGAAATCTATAGATCTCTTCAACTTGGTGTCCATCTTCTCCCAAAGTGTAGTCTAAATAGAACTAGGAAATCTAGTATCATGATCCAAGATGATGCTCCTTGGTATCCTAAAGTGCACCTAGACCTGTTCAAAGAACATGCTTTATGCTTCTTGTCCTTTTATGGTATTTTTACAAGGAATAATAATTCACATCTTGTTGAACTTGTCAACTACCTCAAACAGATAGTCATGTCCCTTTCTAGTGGTTGGAAAACCACCGAAAAAATACATGGGAATGTTATCCTAGGGGACAGTGGGTACAAGTAAGGGATGATATAAACCTTTCTCTCTATTATTGAGCTCGATGATAAAACAATGTATGAGTCCTATAATAAATCAAGCTACATCTTCTTGCATTGTATGTCAATACACATGTTAGCACATAGAATTGTAGGGGGTCAAAAACACTTTGGTTTTGTTTTATTTGGAGTCATAATGTTTTATAAGACTTAGGTTTTGAGTTTATTGTTGTGGTCATAACTTAGATTTTTATTTGAATAAGCAAAGTTTTGTTTAGCCCTGGTTTAGAGTCTTTATGTCATGGAATTAGTCATCATGACAAGGTAAATAAGTCCCTATGAGTCACATTTTTTATCCTAAAATCATTACCATGACATGTCATACCTCCAAGTTGTACACAAGTCTCCCTTTGTCACCATCCAACCATTTAGATATGAAGTCAAAGTCGGATGCATTTGTTGCCAACTCACCAGGAGAGTTTGCAACATACTCATGAGTACCTCATGCATTCATTTGTCATCATTACAGTTAAGAAGCATGTCAAAGGGGGTTTTATGGTTTTCAATGCCCTCATTTAATTAATTTTTCAAGGATTATGTCCCATAATTTCCAACAGTCTCCTTGAAGTGTGCCATTGATTTTGAATTTGGCGTTGTGAACTGGTGTTGCAGACTAGCTAAAGAGGATCGTTGAGTTGAATAACTTGCAAAAATATCATCTCAATTCTACAGGCATCAGCATCAAAACTAGGTTTATCAGGTACTCCTTGAAGGTTTTCACATTGTTCAAAGGTTCAAAGAGGGGTTTATGTTGCCTTATGCACTAGCACTGCGAACTATTCAAGATTATTTGTTGCCAACTTTTAAATCCTTTCCCATGGCACCCTGAATCCCACACACCAGTCTGGGATGATTTCTTGACCTTGTGCATATTTTCCTTTGCTAAGAATCCCCCTACCCAACTAAAATACCTCAGCATTGTGAATTGGTTTCTCTAGCACTACGAACCAGACACTGTGAACAAGGCGTTGTGAACCCTTTGTTCGAAGACTATTGGAACCCTTGTCTTCTACATCATTTTGAAGTGTAAAATTAACCCATTGGAGGAGACCACTATCAAACCTGAAGTGTTTGGTCAAATAATTTGTAGAACCTAGCCTGAAATTGCATACATCATTAATTCTTCCAACTGATTCTTATTCTGATGAAAACTATGTTTAAGCATAGAATTATCACTTGACTTCCTTTTATTATAAATCTTCGATTGTTTCTCCTTTAGAGTGTTTTATCTCATACTCTTGATGTGCATAAAGTGGTGTATGTAAATCCTTTAGAGTGTTTTATCTCATACTCTTGATTTGCATAAACTGGTGTATGTAAATCTTTGGCAAGGATAAATTTAGAAAACATTTTTGTCATTGAAACCCTATTTCTTGTGTACTTTGTTTTCACACACCGACTGTCATAACAAATTACAAAAAATAACCAAGCAATGATTATACATGTTGGTCAAGGTGGCTATCAGAAGAAGCTCCAGAACTAGAAGATAAAGACATTGATATTACCCAAAACAACATCATTTTTTGTCAAAGTTTTTGTTTCATGCATTTTACAACATTTTTGGTGATGACTATGAGTTTTAAACAATAATTAACAAATTTTGGTGTTTTCCTCCAGTCATATATCAAGGTAATGAAGTTTTGCAGCATATCAGGACACTTGGTATGAGTTTTGTGATGTTAAATAATTGGCAAAGTGAAACAAGTTGCTAACGGAAAGTTCACAGCACCATAACACATTGGCACTACAAACTGGTATTTATGACAGTTTGTAAGCAATTAGCACACAACAAAGTATTGTTTTGATCGTAACTTTTGAATTCCAATATGGGTTCCTCTAAAATTTGGTGTGGAGGAAAAAAATGATGTTTTTGACTTGCTGACAAAAACTCAACCTGACCCATTTCTTATTTTTGGAGAAAATATAAAAAAATCACCTACAAGAAAGTTTGCAATGCATGTTGTCAAAGGCATTGCGAACTCTAACAATCTGAAAAATTCAAGCTATGGGAGGGATGTCAGCTATCAGGGAATGTTTGAATGGTTTCTTAAGAGTTATTTGGACATGAGGGACATGTTTTCCATATCCAGATCAAGCAACATGACCTATTTCAAAAGGCATTTATCTCAATAGACAAGATCCCAAAAAATAGGAATTTGTTATGTTTTTGTTGGAATCTTTTGTAACATACTCCTAAATTGAGGAGGATCCTATGTAGCTCCTTGGTTTTGAACCCCTTAGGGTAGAGAGAGATAAATAACTATATATGAAAGTGTATTTTTATAAGTAAAGGGTTGGATTCATGATCCAAGAGAGGAGAGAGCTGGAAGAGCAGTTTAGCTGCTCATTTGTAAGACTAGGGATCAGTTTGTTATGACATTTTCTATAATTAAATATTCATGAGAGATGTTATGAGATTGTCTTCTTGTTTTCACATTTATTTGTTATCTTCTTGCTTGAATATATTGCAGTTTTTGAGGATCATAGTTGCTATTGGTTGATGGATTCATGAACATCAGAGGATCTATTGTAGCTTTCCCATTAAATCATTGTTTATTGTTTAAGAAATATTTAATCTGTTTGCAAAAAGGATCTTTGTACAATGGATGTTCTTCCTTTTTTCATATTCACTATGCTTATACTCATAATTATATATCCCCTTTGTCTGATATACAATTTGATTGCATTTGATCTGTAGAACGTTATGACTACATTGCCAATGGAATGCCTCTGCGGACAGTTTGTTTCCTTCTCCCTTTCTTTCCCAATCTTGTTGATCCACCTACTCAAACCATTCAATCCATTTATATTTTGATGGGTAGTAGGATTAAGACTACAATAGTCTGGGTGTGACTTCTAGTGCTAACATTTTTGGCATTGTTGTCGGGGATGACAATGAAGACACCTTCCCTGGGTGAACTAAGATGATTAGATCTAGCTTTGGATGATGAACTGAAGCTAGACACATGTAGACTGCTTGTCTTTCACCATGGAGACTCCAATATTCATATATATATTGGCAACTCCACTATTTTGAAATGGACATCCTAGATCAGAGGTATGTTTTCTGTGATTTTTAAAAGATAGTTGGTTGTCCAAATCCAGTTCCTAGTAGAGATGAATGGGAAGGTGTTGGGCCCCAACAACCCCCTTCTTTACTTTTAATCAAAATCTAGGGTCCCTCGAAATTTTACTTAGATTCTTCATTTTTGTTTATTTGACTTGATTGGATTGGTATTGATTTTCTTTGTTTCAAGGTTGGTTTGAGTTTATATGCTTTTGTTTGGTTTGAATTTCATGAAATTCAAATTCCATTTCATTTTTCTTTCTACAGAGTTTTGATGTTGATGGATGAGGTTCATAATTTGGGAGTTTGTTATTACCTCTTCCTTATTGAATTTATCTACTATGAGCATGGCTTGATTGAAGAAATGGATTAATAACAATGATTTTACAGGAAGAACGCTTATTGCGACACATCTTTTCTATGACATTTGTTCACATTTGATCAAATTTGAATGAGGGAGAGACGAACATAGAAATCTTAATTTAAACGAAAACATTAATTTTTATCAACTGTTTACTTTTGTTTAAATTATGATTATGTTTTCATCTTTTGCTCATTAGCAATCATTTTCACAAAATCATTTGGTAGGTTTAATTAATTAAATTCTTTTGTCAGTTTTCATCTCATTTCAAAATAAAAATAAAAATAAAAAAATAATTATCTATCATTTGTTTGATTTTGTGAAAACCCAAAATTAATATTTTTCTCCTCTCCATCAACTTGAAGCTTCTAGAATTTTAAGATCATATTTGAAATGAAAATATAAACAATGTTTGTTTAGAACTTATAGTTAGTTTAAATTCATTTTAATTTTATTGTTCTAGATTTTGTTTTATTCACAATTTTTAGGTTATTAATTTGGTTTCTTTTTGTTTCACAGGTTTCTATTATCAGTTATTTGGTACAGATCCGATCATGGCTTGATTTTATTATCTAAATGCATTCAAGATAATTGATCCAAAAACAATATTGGATTGTTGCAAATTTTATGAGCAACAACAGGATTTGGAAATGCGTTCAAGAACAAAAAGACGATTTTGTGGGACTTGTTTCAGCCAAACCATAAGGAATCTGAAGAAACGGTGGAAAACCCATCTGAAGAATGGACCCATTTAGCTTACTAGAGGAAATTTTCCCAAACAAATGCACGATTTGAGAGACATTTGTGTCTCTTTACGAGGCAAATTTTAGGTGGCATAAATTATTAGTGACGCCCAGACTATTCACTCATTGTATAAATATATGAGAAAGTTCAAAGCCAGGGGGATCCAAGAAATCGAGAGGAGGATTTTGATCCTTTATTTTTTGTATATTATTTATTTTGTAAATTTTTCTTTTTCAAATGGAGTAACGGATGGTTGGAATTTTGGGAGAATGGACGAGTATTTTCGAAGAAGAATATGAAATTCCAAATTGCTTAATGGCTTTTGTCCTGTGAGTAAAATGGTTTTATTTTTATTATAATATTTTCATATTCTTTGAGTAATTGATTATGCATTGATTTAAATTAGCTTTAGTTTGTTTTATCAACACATGGTTAACTGTTATCATTTATGTATTAATTTTTCAATCTTTAAGAGTCTATTATCCCAAAAATTCCTTTTGGACCTTATGATGAACTTATTATACTGAAGCTACATGGGATACAATTTACTCTTTGTCTTTTGCCCTTTTGTATATTGTGCAATGTTAATATTGTTTCTCATATAATTTCCAAATATGAAACTTTATCTGTATTGAACTAGTTTTAGACTGTACTGCATATAATTTTTCATGTTATGTTTTCATTTATATGGTGCATTATATTTTGGTTCCTTTAATATCTGTGGTTGGTCATCTATTCAAGTATTTTGATTTTGCATCCGATACTAGATAGTTGGTAACACCATTTACTGAGTATTGTTGATCAATGCCAGGTTAGTAAGTTTATATTTTATTTAATTTGTTTATTTGTGAATGAATAATGATTGCATCATTTAAACGTTAAATGCTTTGTACATTACCGTTTTATCATTTACAATCTTACTCAATCATTGTTTATTAGTTTTCCATTTATAGTACAAAGACATTTTCCTTTATTTTCTTATTTTGATCCATAAGTTGAAAACAATTATTTTCACAAGGCTTTGCTTAAACCTTGTAAATTGTATATAGCTATTGTACATAAACATTGTTAGTTAAGCATTTGTAATTAAAGTGTTGATCGTTAGAGTTGTATCTTAAGTTAGTCCACATCTTTTAGTTGTTTTAGGATCTTAGTTGGATAACAGAGCCATAAAACCCGTCAGGGTAGATTATACCAAACGGTCTAGGTTAAATAGACAACCCCGGACCGGATCTTCCCTTCCCGTTGACGGTGTGTCATAAACGACCGTCAACATAAGGTTTCCTTCCTAGATTTAGAGGAGAATATTGGGAAGTACCAATTGAGCACTTGCTAGATTTTCATGATTTTATTCATCGACTTCAAATCATGCATGAGGATCTTCAGATCAAGATTTTTAGGTACTCATTAGAGGGAATAGCTCATCACTGGTGTCGATCTCTTTCAGTTGCCAGTATCAACTCTTTGACATGTTTTCATGTTGCTTTTAATTTGTTTTGTAAGGAGTATTTTTCTGCTGAACATCCTTATGAAAATTGATGTGATGAGTTTTCTTTACTTTGTAAAGACTTTTCTTGTCACGAAAATCATACTTGTGATGAATAATTTTCCATAGAAGAAAGTACTTTTCATGATGATCAAGAGGTTTTGAATGATCTTCATAATGATTTCAATATCGTAGATACATTTGACATTGTATCAAATGCATCTGTTGTTTTAAATTTTCATGAAAGAAAAGATGTTCTTTTGAGTATTCAGATGCCAAAGAACCCATGTACACATCATCATATCATGTTTTTCATGAAGAAATTAATGTACAAGAAACACTTCATCACCATCTTCCAGAAGCTCCTAGAGATCTTCATTATGATATGCTTTCACAAGAAAATGGACTAGAATCATACAAACATGTCTCTGATACACTACTTGTTGACAACTCTCATTTTCAACTTGATTATTATGAACGTAAAAATGAGCTAGTCCAAACTATAGATATTGAGATCCCATTTTATATTCACCCATATTCACTAGAAAATAGTGAAAAGAGTGGAAACATATTGCAACAGTTGTCAAGCCAGTCCATGCTTGAATTATCCAAGGAGGAATTCATTGATGAGCCACAACAAGTTTTGTACACATTTCAAGATCTAGTTGCTATTTATATGGAGATGTTTTGCAGCAATAGATTTTCATTTGTTGTCATCATAAGAAAAAATTTCCTGGATTGTAAGTATGATTTTTCAAGGAAGTATGTGTGGTTTTAATTATTTATCTATTGTTACTTAGTGATTAGTTGTAGAGATGAGCATGAAGATCATTCAGTCACAAATTTATTTGTATGGTTACTGAGGAAATTTTTGTATATTTGAAAGTTTAGTTTTTCACCAGTTATAAGTAGGTAGTGTACATATATAAGCTCACTTCATGAGAATTTACTTTATAGTTAGGATTTGGTTTGTAATTTCCCGCTTGTTTGTTTTTCAGTTTTCAATAATGAGCAGAGTTCTCTCAATGCATGAACAACTCTCAAGGCATAGACAGAGTACAGATTACAGAGATGGAATGGATAAGGAACCGAAACTACATGTTCTTGGAGCCTCACAGGGAGGTCTCCATCACATGTGGAGCCAGATGTTAGCACATAGAATTGTAGGGGATCAAACAAAAATTGGTTTTTTTTTATTTGGAGTCATAAGGTTTTATAAGTATTAGGTTTTGAGTCTTCTTATTGTGGTAATAAATCAGATTTTGATTTGAATAAGAAAAAAAAATTTCAGCCCTGGTTTAGAGTCTTTATGTCATGGAATTAGTCATCATGACAAGGTAAATAAGTCCCTATGAGTCACATTTTTTATCCTAAAATCATTACCATGACATGTCATACCTCCAAGTTGTACACAAGTCTCCCTTTATCACCATCCAACCATTTAGATGTCAAGTCAAAGTCATACGTATTTGTTGCCAACTCACTAGGAGAGTTTGTGGCGTACCCATCAGTACCTCATGCATTCATTTTTCATCATTGCAGTTAAGAAGCATGTCAAAGGGGATTTTATGGTTTTTAGCGCCCTCATTTAATTAATTTTTCAAGGATTATGTCCCATAATTTCCAACAGTCTCCTTGAAGTGCACCATTGATTTTGAATTTGGCATTGTGAACTAACACTGTAGAGTTTCTAAAGAGGATCATTTAGTTGGATAACTTGCAAACATATCAGCTCAATTCTATAGGAATGAGCATCAAAACCAGGTTTATCAGGCACTCCTTGATGGTTTTCACACCGTTTAAAGGTTGAAAGAGGGGTTTATGTTGCCTTATGCACTGGCGCTGCGAATTGTTTAAGATTATTTGTTGCCAACTTTTAAATCCTTTCCCATGGCACCCTGAATCCCGCACACCAGTACAAGATTCTTTCTTGACCTCATGCATATTTTCTTCTACTAAGAAGCCCCATGTCCCACTAAAATACCCCAGCATTGTGAATTGGTTTCTCTGGCGCTACGAACAAGGCGTTGTGAACCCTTTGTTCCAGAACTATTGAAACCCTTGTCGTGTACATAATTTTGAAGTGTAATCGTAACCCATTGAAGGATACCACTATAAAACCTGAAGTGTGTGGTCAAATCATTTGTAGAACCTAGCATGAAATTGCATACATCATTAATTCTTCCAATTGATTTTTATTCTAACAAAAACCCTATTTTAGCAGAGAATTCTCACTTGACTTCCTTTTATGATAAATATTAGATTGGTGTTACTTTATCCCTATTGTTTTGAAGAGTTTTTTATCTCATACTCTTGATGTGTATAAAGTCGTGTACGTAAAGATTTGGCAAGGAGAGCTTTAGAAAACATTTTTGTCATTGAAATCCTATTTCCCACATACTATATTTTCACACACCAACTATCATAACAAATTACATAAAGCAACCAAGCAGTGATTATACATGTTGGCCAAGGTGGCTATCAGAAGAAGCTCCAGAACTAGAATATAAATACATTGATCTTCCCAAAAACAACATCAGTTTTGGTGAAATTTTTTGTTTCATGCATTTTACAACATTTTTGGTGATGGCTATGAGTTTTAAACCATAATTAATAAATTTTGATGTTTTCCTCTAGTCATATATCAAGGTAATGAAGTTTTGCAGCATATTAGGACACCTGGTATGATTTTTTAGATTTTAAATCATTGGAAAAGTGAAACGTGTTGCTACAAGAAAGTTCGCAGTGTCTGAACTCATTGGCACTGCGAATTGGTATTTATGACAGTTTGTAAGCATTTAACACACAATAGAGTATTGTTTTGATCGTAAATTTTGAATTCCAATATGGGTTCCTATGAAATTTGGTATGGGGGAAAAACATGATGTTTTTGACTTGTTGACAAAAACTCAGTCCAACCCATTTCGTATTTTTTTGAGAAAAGATAAAAAAATCACCTACAGAAAAGTTCACAATGCATGTTGTCAAAGGCGTTGCAAACTCTAACAGTCTAACAAATTCGAGCTATAGGAGGAATTTCAGTTGTCAAGGAAGGTTTGAATGGTTTCATAGGAGTTAGTTGGACATGAGGGACATGTTTTCCATCTCCATATCAACTAGCATGACCTGTTTCAAAAGGAATTTATCTCAATAGACAAGATCACAAAAAATAGGAATTTGTTATGTTTTGTTGGAATCTTTTATAACATACTCCTAAATTGAGGAGGATCCTATGTAGCTCCTTGGTTTCAACCTCCTTAGGGTAGACAGAGATAATTCACTATGTATGAAAGTGTATTTTGATAAGGAAAGGGTTTGATTCATGATCCAAGAGAGGAGAGAGATGGAAGAGCAGTTTAGCTGCTCATTTGTAAGCTTGAGGGCATGTTTGTTATGGCATTTTCTGCCATTAAAGATTCATGAGATTTGTTATTAGATTTTCTTATTTTTTTCCCATTTCTTTTTTATCTTCTTGCTTGAATATATTTCAGGTTTTGAGGATCATAGCTTCCATTGGTTGATGGACTCATGAACAACAGAGGATCTATTGTATCTTGTGCATTAAATCATTGTTTATTGTTTAAGCAATCTTTAATCTGTTTGCAGAAAGGATCTCCATACAATGTATGTTCTTCCTTTTTTCATATTCACTATGCTTCTACTCATCATTATATATCCCTTTTTTTCTGGTATATAGTTTGATTTCCTTTGATCTGTAGAACGTTATGACTCCATTCCCAATGGAATGCCTCTGCAGACAGTTTGCTTCCTTCTCCCTTTCTTTCCCAGTCTTGCTGATCTGCCTACTCAAACCATTCAATCCATTTATATTCTAATGGGTACTAGGATTACACCTACAACAGTTTGGGTGTGATTTCTAGTGCTACCAACACATACCTCTGTAAGTTAGCAATTGTCTTCCCAACACCAAAATGTCCTGCAACCTTGGAGGTATGAACCTCTCTAATAAGCTACAAAATTTCATTGTTAGGGACATGGATCTTGTTTTATTGAAAAGAAACCCATTCTAGATATGATAGTCAACCTTACCATCACCTTCTTCTACAAAAATTTGATCATATAGTTACTGAAACACCTCTTTAAATTATCCATATTCCATGTATGTCTCTTTGTATGCATCATGGGTAAAAGGCTCCATGTGTATAAGGGTTCCCGAAGCTATAATATTGGATTTGGGTGGCCTTGAAATCATGTCTCCCAAATTATTAGTGCTACCCTTCTTATATTTTATGACTATCTAAAATTGTTTCAAAAACCTCATCCCTTGTGTTTGGTTTGTTGAAGCTTACTCTAGGCTTGCAAATAATGCAATGGCTAGTGATTAGCATGGATAACAGTTTCCTTGCCCATTAGATAATGTTATCACATATTAACAAGTTGAACCATGGAAAATATTCCCTTTTTATATGTAGGGTAGTTCAAGACTCCACTATGAAACATTTCATAATGATAGCATATCGACTTACCCCTTTGCATCAAGACTTCTCCCGTAGCATATCCACTTACATTTGTCTCAATTTTAAAAGGATTCTACAAGTTAGGTAATGTAAGAAATGGTTCTTTATTGATCTTTCTTTTCATTTCATCGAAATATTTCTATTTTTTCCTTCCCCGCTATAACTCTTACCTCTGGTTTTTATGGCATGAAGCGGCATAGCTACAACTGAAAAGGATACTATGAACTACCATAGGTATTACGTTGCCCCAAAAAATATCCTAACTTCAGTGACATTAGTAGGAATTGGCCACTTGAGGATGGCCTCCATATTTGTGGGATCTATCTCAACTTCCCTTCCACCAATCACATACCTCGAATACACCAATTACTGCTAGGAAAATGCACATTTTTTAAGGTTAGCCAATAGTTGATGTTTTTTCAGAGTCCCTAACACATGAATGAGATGTGAGATATTCTCTTTCCAAGTAGAGTTGTAAGTCAATATATCATCTAAGTACACTATCACAAATTATTCTAGAAAGGGACACAATACATCATTCATCAAACACATAAACGTAGTTGGTGCATTACATAAACCAAAAGGAACTACCATCCATTCGTATAGACCTTGCCTTATCTTGGAGGTATTATAGGTGTCTTGTTCTTTAAGTCATACCTATTGGTATCCTGATTTGAAATCCAACTTGGTGAAGTACTTGGAATGTTTCAAATGATCTAACAAATCACCGATCTTTTGTAGAGGGTACCAATTCTTGAGGGTGATCTTGTTCAAAGCTTCATAGTCTATACACATTTTATAATTCCCATTCTTATTGGGTACTATGATTATAGGTGATCCACAAGGTGAGGTGCTTGTTCGATTTACTCCCTACTCCAATATCTATTGCAATTGTTTCTTCACTTAATCTACTTCTAGGACAGACTTTATATACAACCCAATATTTGGCAATGGGGAGTCAAGCAACAACTATATCTCATGCTCCACTTCCCTCTTAAGTGGAAACCCTTTAAGCTCTTGAAAAACTTCTATGTATGCCTTAAAAAAATCCTCCAATTGAATTTTATACTCTTTACTACATCCCTCCAGAGATGCCTTTACTTTTACTGATTCATCACATGGTTTATTCTCTCTTAAGAAAATCAATACAAACTTCTTGCTATAAATGATACATTTCTTGGTTTGGTTAACACATACCAAAGAGATCTTGGATTTTCCTTTGTGTGCATTGATGATGAAAGAATTCCCATCCTTTATTAGGTGGTATTGGTTTACTCTCCTCATGAATATTTCATCCCTCATATACATGAATATTTTTGGATCTTTAATGGGGCGGAAGGAGTAATGGGAGTGACAGGTTTAGGGTGAGGGATAAAGGAGGGTTTTCGGTTTTGAGAGGATACAACCTTTTGTTCTTCTTTATCTCTTTTAGTAGCCTCCACCCAACTCGAGGGTCGATCCATGAGGACATGGGCCCAAATATCCTCCTTGCGGCCACTGATAAAACACTCTCGAAAGAAAGCATCATTCATGCCCTCTGTTCGAAAAGCCAGGTGCTCAAAGGCAACTATGAATTCTTCTACTGTTCTGGATTGTTTCAACTTTGTCAAATGCCCCAAATGGTTGGTGTCCGTGTCAAATCATTCATAAAGCTCAGTCACAAATTGGGTCCAAGCAATATACCCTTGACGGGAATTTTTTCTCCATTGCCACCATTTCCAACGTTCTTGATCTAGATGGAGAACACCATATCGAAGTTTGGCCAAGTCATCT
>JASDQU010307519.1:37207-51943 GCA_032191745.1 Picea mariana
AGTTATCCTTGGATATTGGAATTAGTTGGTATAGTTAATATGAATGTGCAAAAGAAGTTTTTGAAGCTTTAGTAAAAGAAAAAGAAAAAAATACACTGCAGGATATTTCTCTTACTAAGCAAGAAGGGCCCAAGGAGGCACATGAAGAAGTCCTTGCAAGGAAATTAATAACAATACCTAATGACACATTCGATAAATAATTTGAAGTTGAATCAGAAGAAGAGCCTATAGAAGCACTTGAAGAACAAGCCAAGGAGTTAAATGTCTCAAAGGAACCACAAGTTGAAAAGGGAAAAAAAGAAGAATTGATGGATAAGGTTGATGTATATTTCCACTCCCACCACTAAGAGAAACAACAATCATCAAGGAAAGGGCATGTGTGACAACAAACTTACTATGGATCAACACGGAACTAGAAAGGCAACCAGCATGGAGGAATAAAATCAATGCATAAAGATGTCAAAATAACACGGTGAATACATGGATCCCAAGAAGAAACAATAAGCAAGATCAAGGAAATTCCATAGTTGGAACCCATGTCTACATTTCACTAATATGGATAGATTCTTGTGGTACTGATTGACTACATTGCTCAATAGATCATATTATATGGATTCTTCCCATGTTTCGAGGACAAAACATGCCAAGGGGGTGCAATGTAATGTACCTATGGAAGATAATATGGGGTACCTAGGAAGGTACAGGAGGGAATAATGAATGTAATATGGCCATAATAATGGAATAGGCACACTATGTAATTAAAATGAAATATTATAATAATAATGGGTGGTTGGCATAGACCTCTAGGAATACTCATGAGAAAGTATAAATACACAAGTATCATTGTATTGAAGGTGTGTTGAATTGCACTGTCTTGTAGTAAGCATGTCTTGTGGAATGACTCCTTCCATAAGGAGTATTTGATGGTGTTACCCTACCTCAAGGATTATTCTCTCCATATTATTGGTGTTTTTCATGGTGGATGATTTGGTATATTGGATGTGTAAGGGTTTAGTTATGAAGTTTTAAGGTTTTCTCTATTTTATATACCAAGGTTTACTACAAGGTACAAAGAAAGGGGCACTCTCTATGGAGTTTCCCTGGACATTATGGATTGAATGGATACTACAGATTCTATTACCTCCTTTTTTATGATTCAATAACCGACTCCTAGATTCTCCACTCAAATATGGAATGATAACAATACTAAAATATGAACCCATTCTCTTCCTATCTACTTGGTATTTAACATATCTTGATAATTGTATAGGGTTAGGGTTAGGGTTTTTGCATGCCTCAACCCTGAATTAATGTTAGGGTTTTGGACCCTCTAGAATAATTTTGAAAATATAGATAGGAATATCCCCCCATGTGTGAGTAATGGGGTTTGACATGGCATCCACTCAGTACCACAAGTGTTGACAAGGTAGGTCAACTTAAGGGAGGCATAACTTCGACGTCTGAACTCTAAATGAGGTGATTTTAAAATTGTTGGAAATATTTCAAAGTGTAGAATAGAATCAAGGGGATAAAGCTATGCTCATAAATGTTTTACCCTAAAAGGTGGAATTTGATGCCTCAAATTGGATTTAGAAATTTCCAGAGCCCAAATCACCATACTAGGACCTACCCCTAAAATGTACCTTGCAAGTTAATTCCTCCAATTTGTCCACCTAGAAAGTACCAAGATAGATGATAAATTATACAATGATTCATTATGTATTATACCTGCCCATTTAGGGAGGCTTTTGATCCAAAAAATATTTTACTAAACAAGGTGAGGAAATTGTTCCTCTACCTTATCTCTACAGTACCATTTTGACTTGCCTGGAAGTTGTCCTTTCAACCCTATCTGCCATATTTCATGTTTCCCCTATCTAGTAGTTCTAGACTTCTTTTACAAAATAGTGTCATTTTCCAAATCTACCTGAGCTTTGAGTGATAATTCCTCTATGGTAGGTAGGACCTACTCTTCAATCTCTTGATCCAACATGGAAGCCTCATAGAGTTTCATATTTTCCACATTCACGTTGAGTACATGTGCATATATGGGGTTAGACTGAGCCTATAGGAATTATCACCCACCTTATCCAATAAATAAAAAGGAGCATATCACAGAGAATTAATCTTCCTACCAAGACTCTTTATCTTTTCTTTGTTCAAATGCAACCAAATTCTGCCTCCCACCTTGAATGTTTTGATAATTTTGTGCAAATCATGTCAAGTCTTGTACTTCTCCTACAACTTCTTGAATGTCTCTTGTACTTGCAAATGGATCTACCTAATATTGTCAACAATTTTTTCTATTTTTTTTGCATCTCTTGTGATGTCTTCCCTCACTCCTTTTTGTCCATAACCATCAAGGGTAAAGGAAGAAAATTAAAAAAGGGGGAATTACCAATAGAAGTGTGCATCACTCTATTATAAAAGTGTTGAATATAAATCAAATTTTCATCCTAGGTCTTTGGATGCTTTTGATTGTAACCCCTCAAAACTTGAACCAATGTCATGTTGACTTCTTCTATATGCCCATTTTTCTGTGGATGGAAATCTATAGATCTCTTCAACTTGGTGTCCATCTTCTCCCAAAGTGTAGTCTAAATAGAACTAGAAAATATAGTATCATGATCCAAGATGATGCTCCTTGGTATCCTAAAGTGCACCTAGACCTATTCAAAGAACATGTTTTATGCTTCTTGTCCTTTTATGGTATTTTTACAAGGAATAAGAATTCACATCTTGTTGAACTTGTCAACTACCACAAACAGATAGTCATGTCCCTTTCTAGTGGTTGGAAAACCACTGAAAAAATACATGGGAATGTTATCCTAGGGGACAGTGGGTACAAGTAAGGGATGTTTATTATTGGGCTTGATGATAAAACAATATATGAATCCTATAATAAATCAAGCTACATCTTCTTGCATTGTATGTCAATACACATGTTAGCACATAGAATTGTAGGGGGTCAAAAACACTTTGGTTTTGTTTTATTTGGAGTCATAATGTATTATAAGACTTAGGTTTTGATTTTATTGCTGTGGTCATAACTTAGATTTTTATTTGAATAAGAAAAGTTTTGTTTAGCCCTGGTTTAGAGTCTTTATGCCATGGAATTAGTCATCATGACAAGGTAAATAAGTCCCTATGAGTCACATTTTTTATCCTAAAATCATTACCATGACATGTCATACCTCCAAGTTGTACACAAGTCTCCCTTTGTCACCATCCAACCATTTAGATATGAAGTCAAAGTCGGATGTATTTGCTGCCAACTCACCAGGAGAGCTCGCAACATACTCATGAGTACCTCATGCATTCATTTGTCATCATTACAGTTAAGAAGCATGTCAAAGGGGGTTTTATGGTTTTCAATTCCCTCATTTAATTATTTTTTCAAGGATTATGTCCCATAATTTCCAACAGTCTCCTTGAAGTGCGCCATTGATTTTGAATTTGGCGTTGTGAACTGGTGTTGCAGACTAGCTGAAGAGGATCGTTGAGTTGGATAACTTGCAAACATATCATCTCAATTCTACAGGCATCAGCATCAAAACTAGGTTTATCAGGTACTCCTTGATGGTTTTCACATTGTTCAAAGGTTCAAAGAGGGGTTTATGTTGCCTTATGCACTAGCACTGCGAACTATTCAATATTATTTGCTGCCAACTTTTAAATCCTTTCCCATGGCACCCTGAATCCCACACAAGTCCAGGATGATTTCTTGACCTCGTGCATATTTTCCTCTGCTAAGAATCCCCCTGCCCAACTAAAATACCTTAGCATTGTGAATTGGTTTCTCTGGCACTACGAACCAGACGCTGTGAACAAGGCGTTGCAAACCCTTTGTTCGAAGACTGTTGGAACCCTTGTCTTCTACATCATTTTGAAGTGTAATATTAACCCATTGGAGGAGACCACTATCAAACCTGAAATGTTTGGTCAAATAATTTGTAGAACCTAGCCTGAAATTGCATACATCATTAATTCTTCCAACTGATTCTTATTCTGATGAAAACTATGTTTAAGCAGAGAATTATCACTTGACTTCCTTTTATTATAAATCTTAGATTGTTTCTCCTTTAGAGTGTTTTATCTCATACTCTTGATGTGCATAAAGTGGTGTATGTAAATCCTTTAGAGTGTTTTATCTCATACTCTTGATTTGCATAAAGTGATGTATGTAAATCTTTGGCAAGGATAAATTTAGAAAACATTTTTGTCATTGAAACCCTATTTCTTGTGTACTTTGTTTTCACACACCAATTGTCATAACAAATTACAAAAAATAACCAAGCAATGATTATACATGTTGGTCAAGGTGGCTATCAGAAGAAGCTCCGGAACTAGAAGATAAAGACATTGATATTCCCAAAAACAACATCATTTTTTGTCAAAGTTTTTGTTTCATGCATTTTACAACATTTTTGGTGATGACTATGAGTTTTAAACCATAATTAACAAATTTTGGTGTTTTCCTCCAGTCATATATTAAGGTAATGAAGTTTTGCAGCATATCAGGACACCTGGTATGAGTTTTGTGATGTTAAATCATTGGCAAAGTGAAACAAGTTGCTAAAGGAAAGTTCACAGCAACATAACACATTGGCACTACAAACTGGTATTTATGACAGTTTGTAAGCAATTAGCACACAACAAAGTATTGTTTTGATCGTAACTTTTGAATTCCAATCTGGGTTCCTCTAAAATTTGGTGTGGAGGAAAAACATGATGTTTTTGACTTGCTGACAAAAACTCAACCTGACCCATTTCTTATTTTTGGAGAAAATATAAAAACATCACCTACAATAAAGTTCGCAACGCATGTTGTCAAAGGCATTGCGAACTCTAACAATCTGAAAAATTCAAGCTATGGGAGGGTTGTCAGCTATCAGGGAATGTTTGAATGGTTTCTTAGGAGTTATTTGGACATGAGTGACATGTTTTCCATATCCAGATCAAGCAACATGACCTGTTTCAAAAGGCATTTATCTCAATAGACAAGATCCCAAAAAATAGGAATTTGTTATGTTTTTGTTGGAATCTTTTGTAACATACTCCTAAATTGAGGAGGATCCTCTGTAGCTCTTTGGTTTTGAACTCCTTAGGGTAGAGAGAGATAAATAACTATGTATGAAAGTGTATTTTTATAAGTAAAGGGTTGGATTCATGATCCAAGAGAGGAGAGAGCTGGAAGAGCAGTTTAGCTGCTCATTTGTAAGCCTAAGGATCAGTTTGTTATGACATTTTCTATCATTAAAGATTCATGAGAGATGTTATGAGATTGTCTTCTTGTTTTCACATTTATTTGTTATCTTCTTGCTTGAATATATTGCAGGTTTTGAGGATCATAGTTGCTATTGGTTGATGGATTCATGAACATCAGAGGATCTATTGTAGCTTTCCCATTAAATCATTGTTTATTATTTAAGAAATATTTAATCTGTTTGCAAAAAGGATCTTTGTACAATGGATGTTCTTCCTTTTTTCATATTCACTATGCTTATACTCATCATTATATATCCCCTTTGTCTCATATACAATTTGATTGCATTTGATCTGTAGAACATTATGACTACATTGCCAATGGAATGCCTCTGCAAACAGTTTGTTTCCTTCTCCCTTTCTTTCCCAATCTTGTTGATCCACCTACTCAAACCATTCAATCCATTTATATTTTGATGGGTAGTAGGATTAAGCCTACAATAGTCTGGGTGTGACTTCTAGTGCTAACATTTTTGGCATCGTTGTCGGGGATGACAATGAAGACACCTTCCCTGGGTGAACTACGATGATTAGATCTAGCTTTGGATGATGAACTGAAGCTAGACACATGTAGACTGCTTGTCTTTCACCATGGAGACTCCACTATTCATATATATATTGGCAACTCCACTATTTTGAAATGGACATCCTAGATCAGAGGTATGTTTTCTGTGATTTTTCAAAGATAGTTGGTTGTCCAAATCCAGTTCCTAGTAGAGATGAATGGGAAGGTGTTCGGCCCCAACAACCCCCTTCTTTATTTTTAATCAAAATCTAGGGTCCCTCGAAATTTTACTTAGATTATTCATTTTTGTTTATTTGACTTGATTGGATTGGTATTGATTTTCTTTGTTTCAAGGTTGGTTTGAGTTTATATGCTTTTGTTTGGTTTGAATTTCATGAGATTCAAATTCCATTTCGTTTTTCTTTCTACAGAGTTTTGATGTTGATGGATGAGGTTCATAATTTGGGAGTTTGTTATTACCTCTTCCTTATTGAATTTATCTACTATGAGCATGGCTTGATTGAAGACATGGATTAATAACAATGATTTTACAGGAAGAATGCTTATTGCGACACATCTTTTCTATGACATTTGTTCACATTTGATCAAATTTGAATGAGGGAGAGACGAACATAGAAATCTTAATTTAAACGAAAACATTAATTTTTATCAACTGTTTACTTTTGTTTAAATTATGATTATGTTTTCATCTTTTGCTCATTAGAAATCATTTTCACAAAATCATTTGGTAGGTTTAATTAATTAAATTCTTTTGTCAGTTTGCATCTCATTTCAAAATAAAAATAAAAATAAAAAAAGAATTATCTATCATTTGTTTGATTTTGTGAAAACCCAAAATTAATATTTTTCTCCTCTCCATCAACTTGAAGCTTCTAGAATTTTAAGATCATATTTGAAAAGAAAATATAAACAATGTTTGTTTAGAACTTATAGTTAGTTTAAATTCATTTTAATTTTATTGTTCTAGATTTTGTATTATTCACAATTTTTAGGTTATTAATTTGGTTTCTTTTTGTTTCACCGGTTTCTATTATCAGTTATTTGGTACAGATCTGATCATGGCTTGATTTTATTATCTAAATGCATTCAAGATAATTGATCCAAAAAAAATATTGGATTGTTGCAAATTTTATGAGCAACAACAGGATTTGGAAATGCGTTCAAGAACAAAAAGACGATTTTGTGGGACTTGTTTCAGCCAAACCGTAAGGAATCTGAAGAAACGGTGGTAAAACCCATCTGAAGAATGGACCCATTTAGCTTATTAAAGGAATTTTTCCCAAACAAATGCACGATTTGAGAGACATTTGTGTCTCTTTACGAGGCAAATTTCAGGTGGCAGAAATTATTAGTGACGCCCAGACTGTTCGTTCATTGTATAAATATATGAGAAAGTTCAGAGCCAGGGGGATCCAAGAAATCGAGAGGAGGATTTTGATCCTTTATTTTTTGTATATTATTTATTTTGTAAATTTTTCTTTTTCAAATGGAGTAACGGATCGTTGGAATTTTGGGAGAATGGACGAGTATTTTCGAAGAAGAATATGAAATTCCAGATTGCTTAATGGATTTTGTCCTGTGAGTAAAATGGTTTTATTTTTATTATAATATTTTCATATTCTTTGAGTAATTGATTATGCATTGATTTAAATTAGCTTTAGTTTGTTTTATCAAACATGGTTAATTGTTATCATTTATGTATTAATTTTTTCAATCTTTAAGAGTCTATTATCCCAAAAATTCCTTTTGGAACTTATGATGAACTTATTATACTGAAGCTATATGGGATACAATTTACTCTTTGGCTTTTGTTCTTTTGTAGATTATGCAATGTTAATATTGTTTCTCATATAATTTCTGAATATGAAACTTTATCTGTATTGAACTAGTTTTAGACTGTTCTGCATATAATTTTTCATGTTATGTTTTCATTTATATGGTGCATTATATTTTGGTTCCTTTAATATCTGTGGTTGGTCATCTATTCAAGTATTTTTATTTTGAATCCGATACTAGATAGTTGGTAACACCATTTACTGAGTATTGTTGATCAACACCAAGTTAGTAAGTTTATATTTTATTTAATTTATTTATTTGTGAATGAATAATGATTGCATCATTTAAACGTTAAATGCTTTGTACATTATCATTTTATCATTTACAATCTTACTCAATCATTGTTTATTAGTTTTCCATTTATAGTACAAAGACATTTTCCTTAATTTTCTTATTTTGATCCATTAGTTGAAAACAATTATTTTCACAAGGCTTTACTTAAACCTTGTAAATTGTATATAGCTATTGTACATAAACATTGTTAGTTAAGCATTTGTAATTAAAGTGTTGATCGTTAGAGTTGTATCTTAAGTTAGTCCACATATTTTAGTTGTTTTAGGATCTTAGTTGGATAATGGAGCCATAAAACCCGTCAGGGTAGATTATACCAAACGGTCTAGGTTAAATAGACAACCCCGGACCGGATCTTCCCTTCCTGTTGACGGTGTGTCATAAACGGCCGTCAACAGAAGGTTTCCTTCCCAGATTTAGAGGAGAATATTGGGAAGTATCAGCTAAACACTTGCTAGATTTTCATGATTTTATTCATCGACTTCAAATCATGCATGAGGATGTTCAGATCAAGATTTTCAGGTACTCATTAGAGGGAATAGCTCATGACTGGTGTCGATCTCTTTCAGTTGCCAGTATCAACTCCTTGACATGTTTTCATGTTACTTTTAATTTGTTTTGTAAGGAGTATTTTTCTGCTGAACATCCTTATGAAAATTGATGTGATGAGTTTTCTTTACTTTGTAAAGACTTTGCTTGTCACGAAAAGCATACTTGTGATGAATAATTTTCCATAGAAGAAAGTACTTTTCATGATGATCAAGAGGTTTTGAATGATCTTCATAATGATTTCAATATCGTAGATACATTTGACATTGTATCAAATGCATCTATTGTTTTAAATTTTCATGAAAGAAAAGATGTTCTTTTGAGTATTCAGATGCCAAAGAACCCATGTACACATCATCATATCATGTTTTTCATGAAGAAATTAATGTACAAGAAACACTTCATCACCATCTTCCAGAAGCTCCTAGACATCTTCATTATGATATGCCTTCACAAGAAAATGGACTAGAATCATACAGACATGTCTCTAATACACTACTTGTTGACAACTCTCATTTTCAACTTAATTATTATGAATGTAAAAATGAGCTAGTCCAAACTATAGATATTGAGATCCCATTTTATATTCACCCATATTCACTAGAAATTAGTAAAAAGAGTGGAAATATATTGCAACAGTTGTCAAGCCAGTCCATGCTTGAATTATCCAAGGAGGAATTCATTGATGAGCCACAACAAGTTTTGTACACATTTCAAGATCTAGTTGCTATTTATATGGAGATGTTTTGCAGCAATAGATTTTCATTTGTTGTCATCATAAGAAAAAATTTCCTAAATTGTAAGTATGATTTTTCAAGGAAGTATGTGTGGTTTTAATTATTTATATGTTGTTACTTAGTGATTAGTTGCAAAGATGAGCATGAAGAACATTCAGTCACAAATTTATTTGTATGGTTACTGAGGAAATTTGTGTATATTTGAAAGTTTAGTTTTTCACCAGTTATAAGTAGGTAGTGTACATAAATAAGCTCACTTCACGAGAATTTACTTTCTAGTTAGGATTTGGTTTGTAATTTCCCGCTTGTTTGTTTTTCAATTTTCAATAATGAGCAAAGTTCTCTCAATGCTTGAACAACTCTCAAGGCATAGACAGAGTATAGATTGCAGAGATGGAATGGATAAGGAACCGGAACTACATGTTCTTGGAGCCTCACAGGGAGGTCTCCATCACCTGTGGAGCCAGATGTTAGCACATAGAATTGTAGGGGATCAAACAAAAATTGGTTTTTTTTTATTTGGAGTCATAAGGTTTTATAAGTATTAGGTTTTGAGTCTTCTTGTTGTGGTAATAAATTAGATTTTGATTTGAATAAGAAAATTTTTGTTCAGCCCTGGTTTAGAGTCTTTATGTCATGGAATTAGTCATCATGACAAGGTAAATAAGTCCCCATGAGTCACATTTTTTATCCTAAAATCATTACCATGACATGTCATACCTCCAAGTTGTGCACAAGTCTCCCTTTATCACCATCCAACCATTTAGATGTCAAGTCAAAGTCATATGTATTTGTTGCCAACTCACCAGGAGAGTTTGTGGCGTACCCATGAGTACCTCATGCATTCATTTGTCATCATTGCATTTAAGAAGCATGTCAAAGGGGATTTTATGGTTTTCAGCGCCCTCATTTAATTAATTTTTCAAGGATTATGTCCCAGAATTTCCAACAGTCTCCTTGAAGTGCACCATTGATTTTGAATTTGGCATTGTGAACCAACGTTGTAGAGTTTCTAAAGAGGATCATTTAGTTGGATAACTTGCAAACATATCAGCTCAATTCTATAGGAATGAGCATCAAAACCAGGTTTATCAGGCACTCCTTGATGGTTTTCACACCGTTAAAAGGTTGAAAGAGGGGTTTATGTTGCCTTATGCACTGGCGTTGCGAATTGTTTAAGATTATTTGTTGCCATCTTTTAAATCCTTTCCCATGGCACCATGAATCCCACACACCAGTCCAAGATTCTTTCTTGACCTCATGCATATTTTCTTCTACTAAGAAGCCCCATGTCCCACTAAAATACCCCGGCATTGTGAATTGGTTTCTCTGGCACTACGAACAAGGCGTTGTGAACCCTTTGTTCCAGAACTGTTGAAACCCTTGTCTTGTACATAATTTTGAAGTGTAATCTTAACCCATTGAAGGATACCACTATAAAACCTGAAGTGTGTGGTCAAATCATCTGCAGAACCTAGCATGAAATTGCATACATCATTAATTCTTCCAATTGATTTTTATTCTAACGAAAACCCTATTTTAGCAGAGAATTCTCACTTGACTTCCTTTTATGATAAATATTAGATTGGTGTTCCTTTATCCCTATTGTTTTGAAGAGTGTTTTATCTCATACTCTTGATGTGTATAAATTCGTGTACGTAAAGCTTTGGCAAGGAGAGCTTTAGAAAACATTTTTGTCATTGAAATCCTATTTCCCGCATACTCTATTTTCACACACCAACTATCATAACAAATTACATAAAGCAGCCAAGCAGTGATTATACATGTTGGCCAAGGTGGCTATCAGAAGAAGCTCCAGAACTAGAATATAAAGACATTGATCTTCCCAAAAATAACATCAGTTTTGGTGAAATTTTTTGTTTCATGCATTTTACAACATTTTTTGTGATGGCTATGAGTTTTAAACCATAATTAATAAATTTTGATGTTTTCCTCTAGTCATATATCAAGGTAATGAAGTTTTGCAACGTATTAGGAAACCTGGTATGATTTTTTAGATTTTAAATCATTGGAAAAGTGAAATGTGTTGCTACAAGAAATTTTGCAGTGTCTGAACTCATTGGCACTGCGAATTGGTATTTATGACAGTTTGTAAGCAATTAGCACACAGTAGAGTATTGTTTTGATCGTAAATTTTGAATTCCAATATGGGTTCCTATGAAATTTGGTATGGGGGAAAAACATGATGTTTTTGACTTGTTAACAAAAACTCATCCCAATCCATTTAGTATTTTTTTGAGAAAAGATAAAAAAATCACCTACAGAAAAGTTCACAACGCATGTTGTCAAAGGCGTTGCAAACTCTAACAGTCTAACAAATTCGAGATATGGGAGGGATGTCAGTTGTCAAGGAAGGTTTGAATGGTTGCATAGGAGTTAGTTGGACATGAGGGACATGTTTTCCATCTCCATATCAACCAGCATGACCTGTTTCAAAAGGAATTTATCTCAATAGACAAGATCACAAAAAATAGGAATTTGTTATGTTTTGTTGGAATCTTTTATAACATACTCCTAAATTGAGGAGGATCCTATGTAGCTCCTTGGTTTCGACCTCCTTAGGGTAGACAGAGATAATTCACTATATATGAAAGTGTATTTTGATAAGGAAAGGGTCTGATTCATGATCCAAGAGAGGAGAGATATGGAAGAGCAGTTTAGTTGCTCATTTGTAAGCCTGAGGGCATGTTTGTTATGGCATTTTCTGCCATTGAAGATTCATGAGATTTGTTATTAGATTTTCTTATTTTTTTCCCATTTCTTTTTTATCTTTTTGCTTGAATATATTTCAGGTTTTGAGGATCATAGCTTCCATTGGTTGATGGATTCATGAACAACAGAGGATCTATTGTAGCTTGTGCATTAAATCATTATTTATTGTTTAAGCAATATTTAATCTGTTTGCAGAAAGGATCTCCATACAATGGATGTTCTTCCTTTTTTCATATTCACTATGCTTCTACTCATCATTATATATCCCTTTTTTTTCTGGTATATAGTTTGATTTCCTTTGATCTGTAGAACGTTATGACTCCATTCCCAATGGAATGCCTCTGCAGACAATTTGCTTCCTTCTCCCTTTCTTTCCCAGTCTTGTTGATCTTCCTACTCAAACCATTCAATCCATTTATATTCTAATGGGTACTAGGATTACACCTACAATAGTTTGGGCGTGATTTCTAGTGCTACCAACACATACCTCTGTAAGTTAGCAATTGTCTTCACAACACCAAAATGTCCTACAACCTTGGAGGTATGAACCTCTCTAATAAGCTACAAAATTTCATTGTTAGGGACATGGATCTTGTTTTATTGAAGAGAAACCCATTCTAGATATGATAGTCAACCTTACCATCACCTTCTTCTACAAAAATTTGATCATATAGTTATTGAAACACCTCTTTAAATTATCCATCTTCCATGTATGTCTCTTTGTATGCATCATGGGTAAAAGGCTCCATGTGTATAAGGGTTCCCGAAGCTATAATATTGGATTTGGGTGGCCTTGAAATCATGTCTCCCAAATTATTAGTGCTACCCTTCTTATATTTTATGACTAGCTAAAATTGTTTCAAAAACCTCATCCCTTGTAGTGTTTGGTTTGTTGAATCTTACTCTAGGCTTGCAAATAATGCAATGGCTAGTGATTAGCATGGATAACAGTTTCCTTGCCCATTAGATAATGTTATCACATATTAACAAGTTGAACCATGGAATATATTCCCTTTTTATATGTAGGGTAGTTCAAGACTCCACTATGAAACGTTTCATAATGATAGCATATCGACTTACCCCTTTGCATCAAGACTTCTCCTGTAGCATATCCACTTACATTTGTCTCCATTTTAAAAGAATTCTACCAGTTAGATAATGTAAGAAATGGTGCTTTATTGATCTTTCTTTTCATTTCATTGAAATATTTCTATTTTTTCCTTCCCCGCTATAACTCTTACCTCTGGTTTTTATGGCATGAAGTGGCATAGCTACAATTTAAAAGGATACTATGAACTACCATAGGTATTACGTTGCCCCAAAAAATCTCCTAACTTCAGTGACATTAGTAGGAATTGGACACTTGAGGATGGCCTCCATATTTGTGGGATCTATCTCAACTTCCCTTCCACCAATCACATACCTCGAATACACCAATTACTGCTAGGAAAACTCACATTTTTTAAGGTTAGCCAATAGTTGATGTTTTTTCAGAGTCCCTAACACATGAATGAGATGTGAGATATCCTCTTTCCAAGTAGAGTTGTAAGCCAATATATCATCTAAGTACACTATCACAAATTATTCTAGAAAGGGACACAATACATCATTCATCAAATACATAAACATAGTTGGTGCATTACATAAACCAAAAGGAACTACCATCCATTCGTATAGACCTTGCCTTATCTTGGAGGTATTCTAGGTGTCTTGTTCTTTAAGTCATACCTATTGGTATCCTGATTTGAAATCCAACTTGGTGAAGTACTTGGAATGTTTCAAATGATCTAACAAACCATCGATCTTTTGTAGAGGGTACCAATTCTTGAGGTTGATCTTGTTCAAAGCTTCGTAGTCTATACACATTTTATAATTCCCATTCTTATTGGGTACTATGATTATAGGTGATCCATAAGGTGAGGTGCTTGTTCGATTTACTCCCTACTCCAATATCTATTGCAATTGTTTCTTCACTTAATCTACTTCTAGGACAGACTTTATATACAACCCAATATTTGGCAATGGGGAGTCAAGCAACAACTATATCTCATGCTCCACTTCCCTCTTAAGTGGTAACCCTTTAAGATCCTGAAAAACTTCTATGTATGCCTTCAAAAACTCCTCCAATTGACTTTTATACTCTTTATTACATCCCTCCAGAGATGCCTTTACTTTTACTGATTCATCACATGGTTTATTCTCTCTTAAGAAAATCAATACAAACTTCTTTCTATAAATGATACATTTCTTGGTTTGGTTAACACTTACCAAAGCGATCTTGGATTTTCCTTTGTGTGCATTGATGATGAAAGACTTCCCATCCTTTATTAGGTGGTACTGGTTTACTCTCCTCATGAATATTTCATCCCTCATATACATGAATATTTTTGGATCTTTAATGGGGTGGAAGGAGTAGTGGGAGTGACCGGTTTAGGGTGAGGGATAAAGGAGGGTTTTCGGTTTTGAGAGGATACAACCTGTTGTGCTTCTTTAGCTATTTTAGTATCCTCCACCTAACTCGAGGGTCGATCCATGAGGACATGGGCCCAAATCTCCTCCTTGAGGCCACTGATAAAACACTCTCGAAAGAAAACATCAGTCATGCCCTCTGTTTGAAAAGCCAGGTGCTCAAAGGAAGCTATGAAGTCTTCTACTGTTCCAGATTGTTTCAACTTTGTCAAATGCCCCAAATAGTTGGTGTCCGTGTCAAAGCGTTCATAAAGCTCAGTCACAAATTGGGTCCAAGCAATATACCCTTGACGGGAAGTTTTTCTCCATTGCCACCATTGCCAACGTTCT
>JASDQU010307519.1:53530-63737 GCA_032191745.1 Picea mariana
TGGTTGTATTGATGGATGAATCGATGGAGGCAACAATAGCACTGAGTTGTTTCACTTCTTTTTGGGTCTTGAGGAAACCAGATTGCAAGGTGTTGAAGCGAGTTTCCAGATCTTGGCTATGGGTATGGGCCATGAGGATGGGTGAAATGAAAAGGGGTGGGCGGGGTCAAAATTTTTTCCGAAAAATAATATGGATGAATGTGATAAGGGCGCAGAGATGAATCCAATGGAATAGGTCTCAAATAATGGTGATGAAATCCCAAAATTCTTAACCAGAAAGAAATGTGTATTTACTTGGCAGCCTGAACACAGTTGCGCGACAATAGATCTAGTCTGTTTTAATTTGCTTATGTTTTTGTCCCCCAAGGGTTAGGTATTCAAGGGTTCTACAGACAAGGGTTTTCCATGTGCTATATCTCTATGATATACGTGTGGGGTCCAACACTAGTACTCGACCCAATATCTAAGGGCACTAACTAAGGAGGATAGACTATACCCTTAGTCGTACTACCCGACTACCCAGGTACTAGAGAGTATCTTCCCAAGTGCTATTCTCGGTGACACTATAGCAGTCTGATGGTCGATAGGTTTATATAAAGAGGGCTTCAGGAAATCTAGGTCGATCCGTACACAGGTGTTGTCTGATGTGATACCACTCAAAGGGGTACCAACAAGGGTTACAAGGGTGGCCAACAGATGTGTGCTTAAGAACCAATTGTATTTCCTGCATGTATGAATCCCTCAACCGCGGGTTTATGCGCGTAACGACAGATATTTGTGGCTTAAAGACGTCGGAATACGTCTCTACCCTGAAAAAAATTCCCACAATTTTTGCCAAGGAAAGTTCTCTGATACCACTTGCAAGATACCAGATATAATAAATATGCAGAACATAAATAAAATGCTAGAAATGGCAGAATAACAGTAATATAACCATCATAATATCCACAATAACATAGTAATGATATAAGAACAACAACAAAAATAACACTTTGATTCAGAAATCAATGTTCACGGGCCTCTTCGAGGGGGGCAATGTCCAGTCGAGCAGCGCTCTGTTACAATAATCTCCAATCTAGGGTTTTCATACCCTCGACCCTTATTTATACTAAATATGTCTATCAAGAGAAGCATCTAGAGGAAGATGCTTCTAGAAGCAAAATCTTCTATTATGTCTTCTTACATCCGCCTTATTCTATTTTATTGAAAGGCCTTATTAATATTGACCTTTATTACATCCGAATATATTGATCTACCTATGTGTGGGTTAGGACCCTAACAGAATGGAGGTAGACTGGTAAACCTAAATTGGGGTCGACTGTAAACAAATCCTAGGATTTTTTGGATTTGTAGCCAATGATATGCATGGATCTATAATTGTTTTTGGGCGCCAATATTTAGGGTTTTACTTGTTTTAAAGCTTATAAAGAGTCTTTTTGTAAGGTCATAAAGGATGTTGTTGTAGGTGATCATAGAATGCACTTTTGTAGGTTAATTCATGTGTAAGTGTAGGTTGTTGGTCATGCATATGTAAGCCAAATTGGCTGTAGGGTTATTCTTGCCTATGCAAGAGGGTATGATGTTGGTTGTGTCTTAGGTGTGGAACAAAGTTAGGCATGTAGCATTTTATTTTGAATGAATAAGACAACAAGAGAGAAGAATTCTCAAAGGAATGTTGGTTTTCCCAGTTAAGGGTTTCTAGGGTAAAATCTCAGTGTACTGTGTGAATTCTTGTGTCATTTGATTTCTTGATTAAATTATTCTTCTCTTCTACTAGGATTAGTGTGGAAGTGTCCTGCATTGCCTAACATGTGGTATCAGAGCTTAAGTCTACCCTAACAAGTGAGTTATCAAAGCGATTTAATGCTTTGGCGAGTATATCAGATATTGATCTTCAAATATTGAATCTGAAAACTAAACCCTGGGTACAGTAAGAGTCGTAAGTCATAAATTGTTTAAAATATCATGGTAAAGAATAGAGAGCAATTCTAGAATAGAGATAGAAAGACTAAATGGCCATAATTTTGAGCTCTGGAAGCTTAAAATGGAATATATTCTTGTATATCTAGAACAATGGATAGCGGTATGTCTAGGTACCCAATCGATAGGCATGTTGACGGAAGAATGGGAGAAAATCGAAAGAAAAGAAAGAAGTACGATACATATTTGTCTTGTAGATTCAGTGTTGTTGAATGTCTCAGGTGAAAGTTTGGAAAAGAAACTATGGAACAAGATGGGAAGCTTATACCAATCGAAATCTCTAGTAAATAAGTTGTTTCTCAGAAAGAAACGGTGTCTTCTGAGGATGAGTGATGGTAGTTCGGTGACTAAGCATTTAAATGTGTTTAACACCCCGTTGAGCTAGTTATCGTATGTGGACATTAATATCATTGATGAGGAGAAGTGTATAAGCCTATTATGTCATTTTCCAGACTCTTGGGATATCATAGTCATGGTTATTGGGAGTAATACAACCACATTATTGCTAGAGGATGGGGTTGCTTCTCTGATATCGAAATAAATGACAAGAAATAAAATGGAAGAATCAACCAAATATGCTCTGGTAGTGAGAGGTCAACTGGTAGATAGAGATAAAGGCAGATTTTCCAGTAGGAAGTATAAGTCGAAGGGTAGATCTAAATACCCAGTTCAGTCGATGCGAAGATGTTGGAAATGCGGTAAATTTGGGAATTATAAAAAGGACTGTAAGTCAAAGAACATAGATGGGAGTGATGGATCTCACGAGAAGTAGTCGAATGAGAGAAACACAACGTCGAAAAAGGGAGGTGATGTGCACCTAGCGTTAACTAGTACACAGTTGGATCAAGATGTTTGGTTTATTGACTTAGGAGAACCATATCATATGACACCACATAAAGAATGATTATGTGAATATGAACAATATGGTGGGAGTGATGTGTTCTTGGGGGACGAATTGACAACCAGAATTTTCGAATGGGGAAGAGTCCAACTGACACTGCAGGATGGGAGGAAAAGAACCCTTCCAGGTGTGCTACATATTTTAGGTTTGGAAAGAAACCTGATATTTGTCAGCAAGATGAGTGATGCAGGTGTGCATACTCTATTTCACAAGTATTCGTGCAAGATGGTCAGAAGTGTGATGGTATTAATGAAAGGAGTTAGGATTGGTACCTGTTGAGCACTCAACACACCCTAAAAAATCCTCTGTCAATTTTTTACCTTTTTTGGGGGTACTACTTGATCTTTTGAACTGTCTGATTCGATTTCATTTTTGAAAAATGTTTTTTCTTTGCTTATTTTCATGAATCTCATCACCTATGCAGATTTGCTTGAACTTATGAAACCTCGTGACTAAAATACATTGACACCTGAATAAATAATTGGAAACCAAACACTTCACCAAATGCACTCAGGGTCGGCATCAGAAGGAATTCAAAGAAGGAAAAAGAACCACTCAGAAAACCTCTATCGTTGAGCGTCGATCTCCATCGACATTGACAAAAGAAAGTTTTGGTTTTTGCATAAAGATATCTCTGATAGCTGATCCCCCTTTCTCATCGATAAAAGATGCAGGGGACATGATTTAATGAAGAGCGGAAAGACATCGCCAATAGCCGATGCCCAATGCACTTATCGGAATTGGGGAAAACCTAGAAGGATCGCAACAAAAATTCTGATCGCGATAAAATTTATTCCTGATCACCGATCCTCGATGCGTTTTCAACATCGAGACTTTTTCAAGGGAGTCGATCTAAAATTTATTTGATAGGTTTATCGCCAATAGCCGATCCTGGGCACTTTTCGGCATCATGAAGCTAAGGTTTTATTTAAAATGAACAACTTAAGGAAAATCTCGACTCTGATTAATACAAACAAATTAAGTCATCGATCTTCAACGTCACATGTATTTACCACGTAAGAGGGTCGTACGCTCTAGTGTTATTCTGAGTTATTCTTGGCTCCCTAGGTCCGAGTCACACCTCTGAGTAAGCATTGTTGTGTCAGTAGTGTACGGTAAAATTGATCGACGTCGAATTTTTTTGCAGAAGGTTATCAACAAAAACGTTCATAGCACACTCCCGATCCCTGATCCACCCACTGAGAGAGCGACACGATGGGATGTTTTATCATTAGATATGATCGAATTTTGAGAATTTAAGGAGATAATTAATACCCGATCCCACATTAGTTTCTACTTCGTGCACCAATCAAAATAGTCGTTTAAAATCATAGATAGACCACATCACCAACCGCGCCTCTGTTGTCAACCCACGATGAATTTAAGTTCTAGAGATTCGGTGGTAGATTTGTTAAAAATTCACTCATAACCTGAATTGAATGGCTGATGTTACATGGTAAGATCTTTCCCATTTAAAATCTCTTGATCTGTTGTAAACGAAATCATTCTGCATGTAAAAGAATTCTAGATCATCCAAAGGAGAAAGACGATCAACGCAAAGGTTGTATCAATCCCGTGATTTTCAAAATAAACAGGTTTTAACAAGCTTTAGAGGTTTGTATCTAAGTCTGTAAATTCATTGGCTGTAATTTTTGTATGTGATTTTCTCATTTTTTATACAGTCCCTCAAATTTTGTTTAAGTTGCAGGAATGATGCTGCCAAGAAAGCAAACCACCAGACATTAATCAAGAGCACCAAAGCTGAAAGAACCAAAGATGGGTGAAGGCTCTTCTCTGGGAACCGTGAGGTAATTGGAGTACACCCCTAGGCTGAAGCATGTCATCAAGAAAGCAACAAAGAAGGTTTTCATCTAGATTGTGAACTTTGGCGATACAGAGGCAAGCACAGGGTTCAAGATGGTGCTCCCACATTGGGGGGATCTATTTAACAAGATTAGCCGAGAATAGTACTGAGAATATGTAACACACAGTGATCTAGATGTAAGGGCGCTCAAAGACCAGGTGTTCCCAAACATCTGAAGGTCATATCTACATATGGTGGCATGCAAAACTTGCATTTTTCCTTGCATAGAATTCCTGAAGTGGCTCATCGACCACACAGACACATAATTTTTTAATCGATGATGACAATTGGGGGTGTGTCAAAGTTTTCCTCCTGGTAGAAGTTCATAAGTATTACAAACTCAGAGACCCGGAGGAGTGGCTAAACACAGACTTCGTCGTGAAGTTATACTAACACCACGACACTAGCCGAGTGATGGTCTCATGGTGGAGGGAGGACAAGAAGTTTACCAATCGAAGCACCAGTTGGTATGGGACACCTAACTTAAGGGATCCATACATCTATTTGATGGCTCTCATCTGCTAATTGTACGGAGATAAAGATTGCTCCAAGTTTTCATAGGCATGGATGCCTTTGGCATACACATTTGCGATCATTGGGTGCAACTTCAACTGGGGAGAAACATCTCCAAGCAATTGAGCATCTGTGTGCAATAGGCCTAGGTGCCGAAGGAAGGGGAAGCACCATCATTTTACATGGTTTCATACTTGCTTGATTTCATGTGTGCTAGAAATGCCTTCACCAACATGAATCCAAGCTAGCATGTTGCAGAGCTCCCAGTCCATGTCTACTTCAATGTGCTATGGGAAAAAAGTTATAATAAATCCTACTCCCTCATCTACGATGAATTCATCGCTCAAATTTATTTTATTCTTTTTAAGAAGGAATTCCCAAGGCTATCAGAGGCATCCAAAAAGATGATATCCAAGGTAGGCCATTGGTATTTGGATGAGTGTGCCACCTACATAAAGTGTTCGGGGCCACCGAAGAACCACATATCCTACCATCTCATGTCCCAGACCAGCTTGTAGTAGGAGAAATATAATATCAAACCATCTTGCAGGGATAAAATGCCACCTTGGTCAAGGACAAGAAATGAGCTTTCATACCCTATGGTTTCCATGTAGGATTATACTTGGTAAAGGACACCGCTCAAGCCAAACAAGAAGGGTTGAGACAACTCGAATTCAAATTCCCGAAAGGGATATTCTGCAAGCACGATCCAAAGGGATTGGTCCTACAACATGCTTCATAGGTGTCATCCTGCTGATCATATGCTCACGACAAATTCGAAGAAGAAATATTTACAAAGAACACCTAGGACTGGGACGAGATGTTGCAAAGGATGCTCAACCTAAAAATGACTAGGTTCAAGGCCATGAGCATGGATGAACAAGTGACAACTATAGAGCAGTCAGCTCAAGAGTCCCTAAGAGATAAGGAAGAAATCAGAGCGAGAGAGGCCACAAAGGTGTAGAACAGGGGATTGACTATGAAACTGGAGGCACATGAAAGGGTATTGATCCTAATGGAACAAGTGTAGTGAGTAATTGATCAGTTACAAAATGACCCAGACCTAGTGGAAATGAAAAGGGTCCTTGTCAACAACCCAGTTGAGAGTCGGGTAGGTCCAAGTGGCCCAGATCTATTACAAATTGAAGAAATCATCAGGTTAGATAGCCCTGAAGTTACAACACCATAGGCTGGATCACTAGGGGACATTTCATCTCAGCCAGAGATAGAAACAACATCAGGGAGAGAAAGTTCACCAAACCCCCTCCATGACTTAATAACCATATATGATGAGGAGGAGAGTTTGGAGGTTTCCTTTGTGACTCTGGTGCATATCACAGAGGAAAAAGAACCCAAGAAGGCATCTTCCCCAGCTCTCGATGCTCAAATTCAAGTCCTTCCAGGGAATGACTAGGAGGTCAAAAGTGTCTTAGACACTGAGCTACTCGATGTACCGAAGACCCAAGTGGATAGCCCAAAGGACGAGATAGGGTCAGGAGAACATGAAGAAGAAGTTCCACAACTGTAAATCGACATCTCAACAGTCGATTATCAAGTAAGTATTGAGCCTACCCCTGATTCTTCAAATTCAATCAGTACTTTACCTCCTGATGAGCATCAACCAGAGGATGAACCTTCGAAACACATGGAAGAGTTTCAAGAACCCAGTTTTGAACATATATACACCGTCGGGAACCTGGAAACATGCTTACCTGGGGAGATCAGCAAATCCCCAAACTCGTGGATGAGGTTGCTGATATACAAGCCATATCCTATGACTGGAAGAGGAAATCCATCATGAAGAGAACCACAAAGAATAGAAGGCTTACTTTGGATTGCTCCATCCTCATCACCATGGAGAAAACATTGGTTAACACGGAGCATGCCAAGACATCTGAGCTTATCGACACAAGGATGGAAATCACAGATGCCACCCTGGATAGAAAGAAAAGGGATGAAAGGGAGTTGGTCATTGCACTAAAGGAGTTGGAACATCTACACCATTTGGAGAAATATTATCAGGACTCCACACAGGCAATGGTGTTCTTGAGAAGTGAATTCCAGGATGCCTATAGTAAATTCACAAATCAGCGACACCTTTTCACTGCAGAAATAGTCAATTTCCAAGAATACACCCTCATGGCATTGGCGATGTGAAAATATATGGAAATATGGTATGATAAAGCACACCAAGAAGTGGAAACGATTGACTACATCAGTGTCATTCAGCAAAGTCAAGATGTCTAAGAGCACAACATTCGAGTACTAAGGGAGAGCAACATCAATCGCATAAAGAAGTCAGACGAATACTAGGTGAAAATGGTCGAAGAAACTCATCAGGAAATCCAACAGAAATGGGTTGAGTGAAAAAAGAGTTGGACCAAGATCAATCAGGCGATGAGAGACATCGACCTCCCAGAATTCGGCACACCCGATGACTTTGTCGACTTGCATGACATAGTCAAATTACATGCCAAAAAATAATCATCGTGGGTTATGGAGATAGAAAAGGTGGCGAACATGGCACCAGGTCAAGTGCAATAGTTCATGGAACACTCAATCAAATATTAGACCATGTTGCAACAGTTAAGTTCTATAATATTCAAGTATTGGGCACAAACAATAGAGATAAAGGAGATCCTTTCAACCCCAATGGACCAACACAGATTCGCGTATGACAACACATGCGAGGATCTCTTCATCAAATGGTCAGAGTATGAGAAGATTCATCCACTTGAGTGAAACCATTTGATGACTCTTAGAAGACTTAGTGATGAAAGCACCCTATGGTGATGTTTTGTTTTACTTATCTTACACTTTTGATAGTTATTTTTAGTTAATAATATCTTATAAATAGGAGGATCAACCTGTTAGCAAGGGTCGATGTTTTTTTAAAAGACCCTCATTTTTGGATTGTAAAGAACTATTTTGAAGCTACCTTAATTGAGAAGTCATGTTTAGGATCAGAGACAATTTTTTCTATTTTTTCATCAAAAGCGTGTGTGATTGGATGTTGTAATGAGTAAGAGCCTTTGAATCTGTTGATAAGTTATCTAATTCAATATTTTTATAGTTCTTGTCTCTAATGATAAAGAGTAAATCATTGTGTTAATATGTGATTGATGATTAGATTTAAGGACACTATTTTTCTTTCCATCATTTATTTCATGTGTGTTTTCTTCTAACAATCGTACCTCAGTCAATAATTGGAACACCAGCAGGTTAATGTATTAGTACTAGGCTTGTTGTAGGTTTAATAATCAATGTATGCATGCTTGAGTATGAAGGTTATCCCAAGCTCAGCCTTCTTCAATAGTTAAGTCTTTTCCCCTTTGTTACCTAGCTGGTTTATACCAGCATTCATCTTGTATCGCTCCCACCTATAAGAGAAAATACAAAAAGAGAACGTTTGAACTGAAGGAGGAGATTTCACAAGATGATATGTTGTCAATCACTACGTAAAGCCCATCGATTAATTAGCAGGATCGCAAGATCTGGAGAACCATTCCACCATTAAATGTTGCATAGTATAATTGTGCCTCAGTGGCGGGTTTGGTTACTACTGTTGAGTTAAATGGATTTAGGACCCCTCAACAGAAATGGCACTAGAAGGAGGACCTGAAGAATGAATGGTTGACAATATTTTTTACAGAATTTTTCACACATCCTGTAGATTCAAAACATCCCACATGCATGGCTAGTCATTCTCAAGACAACCCACACACATTGAGTACTCCTAAAATGAGCAACTCACCCTAGCAAGAGGAAGAACATCTATTCCCTGAGATACATTATGCTCTTCCTCACGAGGAGTTGAACCAGTTCAGAAGAATCATAAGAGCTTATGCCCGACAGATCAGAGCGTTGCCCTTAGCTTCATTACTTCCTCATAGAAAACAAGTAAGAAGACCAGTGGTTGATACCCCCGACCATGTTTTTGTGCACACAGTAGAAGACTTGATATATTTCTCCCTCACCAAAATTTAACATCCTCTTAATCTAATCCCCAAAACACCAACTGACAACTGCTCTGAGCCCGACGATTTTTCCGACGAGGAAGGGTTTAACTCAAAACGCTCAGTTTCAATATCGGACGGCATGGAAGATAACAATGATCACAATGAAGAAAGGGGAAACCTGCCTCAGAATAATCAACCTTGGTTGGAAAGATATTCTCTAGCCATCCCTGGACGAATACATAACCTTCCCCGACATCCAAAAAAATTACTCCCTAAATTTGACCCTGAAACCTCAGGATCATCGGAAGACCATATCAAAAAATTCATACTAGCTATCAGACTGATGAATGTCCAACATGAAGACGTAGTATGTAGGATTTTCCCCTATAGTTTTGATAATTCGACCTCCATGTGGTATTTTAACTTACCTGTAGGATCCATAACTAGTTGGACAAAGTTTCAAAATGATTTTCTAGATAAATTTGTAGAAGAAACCACTACAGGAGCTTTGATGGTTGAGTTGTTCACTTCCACCATGAGTTCAAAGGAGAAGGTTAAAGACTTTAATCAACGGTTCACCACTATCCTAAACAAATTCCAACCTGAAGCTAAACTCACTCAGGAGTTTCAAATCGAAGTATATGTTAATTCTCTCCCAGCTTCTATTTCCATGTTTGTGAAGAGGGTTTCCAAAACAACCTTAGCTGAGAATTTTGAAGACAAAACAATATAATTTCAAATGAAGGGATGTAAACAAGGCTAGGTCTCATTATTTAAGAAGGAAGTTCAAACTCCTCCTAGGAGATGACTCCCGTTGACTAAATCCCCGAGGAAACAAACAGAACAAGGTCTCGAAAAGGGAAGTGGAGACATAGAAGACCTACAACGCATGGTTAAGAAATTGTCAAACGAAATCATAGACATGAAAAGAAGTGCATGGGAAGGAAACCAAGGCCAAAGACCCTATAAACCCTTTTTTAAAAGAAATCT
>JASDQU010307519.1:86808-101141 GCA_032191745.1 Picea mariana
AGTCAAAGTGGTTTAAGAAATTTTAAAAGGTAAATAATAAAGTGAAGTGATGAGTGTATTATAATTCAAAGTGAATAAAAAATAAATTATTTCAATAATAAATTTAATGGATAAATTAGAAGTGGGTTAACCCTAAAATAAGGAAAGTGGGCCAAGTGACCTAGAAGATGTTTTTAAGGAAGCTACTTGAAGAGTATAAATAAGAGGCACGGATCTCTCATTTTAATAACACTTGAGAATATTGAATATCTATAGGTGTCTGAGGTAACCAAGGATATATAAGCCAAATTTTTGAAGGAAGGTGAAGAAAACAAGGCCGAAATGCAAGGAAGGATAAATTCTTCTGATGGTGCTTTCTAAGGTATGTTATTTACAGGTCATCTCACAATTTTAGCTATAATTTTTTTCTGTAATGATTCAGACCATGAAATTTTTATTCCATTGATAAAACATACCCAAGTATCTGTGGTAAAAAATTCATCTTGTGGGTCGTTGTATTTTGGGAGTTACAATCCATGGAAAATAGGGTTTGTGGCTAGTCCTGAAACTAGTCAAAAACAGGAGTTTCGGGTAAAAATGCCATAACTTCTTCATAACAGATCCAAATTCAGTGAGACAAAATGTGTTGGTTAGGGTACAGTGTTTAGTATGTTTTTTAATAGTTTCATATCAATTCAAAAAACATTTCATGCGTGGAACGCTCTACAAGGTTTCCCTCTAAAATAAGCCAGAATTCAGCAAGGTATGCCATTTTTTCTATACCTCCTTTTTTGAGAGGTTCCAAGTAGTGAAACCTGGAGGAATTGAATAAAACACATTGAAGAAAATTGTGTATCATTTTCAGATCTTTATATATTACAGGTTCAAATTTATGATTACTTCAAGTTAGGGTTGTTGACTAATCCAAAACTAGGCACGTGGGACTAAAGAAAAGTTTGATGAAAATGCTAGCCTCTTGTTTTTAAAGTTAAGGAAGGTTTGCAGAAATGTAATCATATACACCAGGTCTATTACAAAGATACAAATCATATTTGGATTATGAAATTTATGAGGGCTTTTGGTTGAGGTACATGTTGAGTACATGGTTGAGACAAGTAGTTGATGAGTTGGCACATACATGAGGTGTATAGTTGATGATGTTGGTAGATATTGATGAGTATTTGAAACATGATTAGTACAGGTTTTTGCATGGTTGATGCACTTGTTTATGGTACAGGTTGATAACAGGTTGAGGTACAGGTTGATGCATGGTTCAAATTTATTGGTATAGTTTTACAGTGGTATATCTCATAGTGATAGTGTGATAGTGGTCCCATCATTCTACTTCTACTTTAGGGTGGCAGGACGGGGCAAGGACAAGTGGTTGTAGACACCTTCCGGTTGTAGTTGGAGAACATAGGGGGTTGTAGCCTCCTTTTGGTTGTAGCCAGAGAATTGGGGAGTTGGAGCTTCCCTCAGGTTGTAGCCTGAGAAACTAGGAGGTTGGAGCCTCCTTCTAGTTGCAACTGGAAAACAAAGGAAGTTGGTGCTTCCAATGAATGTAATTCTTCAAGACATATGAGAAAAATCATTTCATGGTTTTCTCCCGTTTTGGGTTTCCACCTAAAACACTCGTGTATTGTGTATGTGTGTGATTGTTTATTTATTACTGCTCATTATTGGATAATAATTCTACATTGATATAACATTTGAAGAAAAAGGATTATAATTACACTATTATTGATTCACCCCCCCCTCTCAGTAATCCAACACCCACGCAGTGATCCAGACGTAAGGGTGCTCGATGACCAGGTGTTCCCAAACATCTGGCGGTCGTATCTACATATGGTGGCAAGCAGAACCCCCATTTTTTCCTGAATAGAAGTCTTGAAATGGCTCATAGACCACACAGACACACATAAGTGTTTAATCGATGATGAGAATGACAGGTTGTCAGAGTTTTCCTCCCGGTAGAAGTTCAGAAGTATTACAAGCTCAAAGACCTAGAGGAGTGGCTAAACACAAAATTCATCGTGAATTTATACGAACACCATGACACCAGTCGGGTGATGGCCTCATGGTGGAGGGAGGACATGAAGTTTACCAACCGGAGCACTGGTTGGTATGGGACAATTAACTTAATGCATCCATACATCAATTTGATGGCTCTCATTTGTCAATTGTATGGAGAGAAAGATTTCTCTAGGTTTTCATAGGCATGGATGCCTTTAGCATACACAGTTGTGATCGTCAGGTGCAGCTTCAACTGGGGAGATATAATCTCCAAGAAACTGATCATCTGTGTGCAGCAGGCCCAGACGCCAAAGGAAGGGGAAACACCAACATTTTACATGGCTTCATACTTGCTCGATGTCATGTGCGCCAGAAACGTCTTCGCCCGCATGAATCTGAGATGGCATGTTGCAGAGCTATTGGTCTACTTCTACTTCAGCGTGGTATGGGAAAACAAGTATAATAAATACTACTTCCTCATCTGCGATGAATTCATTGCCCGAATTTATTTTATTATTTTTAAGAAGGAAGGCCCAAGGCTATCGATGGTATCCAAAAAGATGATATCCAAGGTAGGCCATTGGTATTTGGACGAGCGCACCACCTACATCAGGGTGTTCAGGGCCACCAGAGAAACACATCTCCTACCAGCTCATGTCCCAAACCGTCTTGTAGTAGGAGAAATATGTTATCAAACCATCTTCCAGGGCTACAATACCACCCTGTTCAAGGACAAGAAACGAGATTCATACCCTATGGTTTCCATGTAGGGTTCTACTTGGTAAAGGACACTGCTCAAGCCAAACAAGAAGGGTTGAGCCAACTCGAATTCAAATTCCCGATGGGAAGATTACGCAAGCATGATCCAAAGGGCCTCGTCCTACAACATGCTTCACGGGTGTCATCCTATTGGTCATATGCTCATGACAAGTTTGAAGACAAAGTCTTTACAGAGAATTCCCAAGACTGGGACAAGGTGGTGAAAAGGATGGTCGACCCGAAAATGACCAGGTTCAAGGCCATGAGCATCGATGAATAGGCAGAAACTATAAAGTAGTCGGATCAAGAGGCCTTGAGATCTAGGGAAGAAATCAGAGTGGCAGAGGCCACAGAGGTGCAAAACAGGGGATTGACTATGACACCAGAGGCACAAGCAAGGGGATTGATCTTAATGGAATAGGTGCAGTGAGTAATTGATCAGCTGTGGAATGACCCAAACCTCATGGAAATGAAAAGATTCCTTGTCGAAAACTAAGTTGAGAGCCAGGTAGGTCTAAGTGTCCCAAAGCTAATACAAATTGAAGAAATCGTCGGGTTAGATAACCCTGAAGTTACAAAGCCACAGGTCGGATCAATAGGGAATGTTTTAGCTTAGCTAGAGATAGCAAGGACATCAGGGAGAGAAATTTCACCAAACCCCCTCCATGACTTAATAACCATCTATGATGAGGAGGAGAGTTCAGAGGTTTCCTTGGTGACTTTAGTGCAGATCAAAGAGGAAAAAGAACCCGAGAAGGCATCTTCCCCAACTCCCGATGCTCAAATTCATGTCCTTCCATAGAATGACCAGGAGGCTGAAAGTGTCTTAGACACTTAGCTACTTGATGTACCAGATACCCAAGTGGATAGCTCGAAGGAAGAGCTAGGGTTGGGAAAATAAGAAGAATAAGTTCCACAGTAGGAAATCGACATCTCAACAACCGATTATCAAGTAAGTACCGAGCCCGCCCGTGATGCTTCTATTTCAGCCAATAATTTACCTCCTGATGAGAAAAAACCAGAGGTCAAACCTTCAGAACACATGGAAGAGGTTCAAGAACCCAGTCTTGAATAGATATACACTATAGGGAGCCTAGGAAACATGCTTACCTTGGGAGATCATCAAATCCCCGAACCTGTGGATGAGTTTGTTGATATAAAATCCATCTCCTATTACCGAAAGAGGAAATCCATCGTGAAGAGAACCACCAAGAAGAGAAGGCTTACTCTGGATCGCTCCATCCTCATCACCACGGAGGAAAAACTTATTAGCACGAAGCATGCCAAGACATTCGAGCTTATCAGTGCAGGGATGGAAAACATATATGCCACCCTGGATAGAGAGAAAATGGATGAAAGGAAGTTGGTTGTTGCGCTGATGGAGTTGGAACATCTATGCCATTTGGAAAGATATTATCAGGACTCCACACAGGCCACGATGTCCTTAAGAAGAAAATTCCAAGATGTCGACAATAAATTCACAAATGAGCGACAACTTTTCACTGCAGGAATAGTTGATTTCCAAGAAGACACCCTCATGGAGTTGGTGACGTGAAAAGATATGGAAATATGGTATGAGAAATCACACCAAGCAATGGAAAGGATCGATTACATCAGCGTCGTTTAGCAGAGTCGAGACGCCGAAGAGAATGGAATTCGGGTACTAAGGGAGAGCAGCATTGATCACATAAAGAAGTCGACCGAATACTAGGTGAAAATGTCCCAAGAACCTCATGAGGAAATCCAAGAGAAATGGGATGAGTGCGAAAAGAGTTGGACCAAGATCAACCAGGCGATGAGAGACATCGGCCTCCCAGAATTTGGCACACCTAATGACTTTGTTGACTTGCATGACATAGTCAAAATACATGTCTAACAAGACTCATCATGGGCTGCGGAGATATCAAAGGTGGCGAATATGGCGCCAGGCCAAGTGCAGCAGTTCATGGAACACACAATCGAGGTTTGGACCATGTTGCAGTAGTTAAGTGCTATAATAGTCAAGTGTCAGGCACAGGAAGTAGAGATAAAGGAGATCCTTTCAGCCCTAATGGACCAACACAGATTCACGTATGCCAACACATGCGAGGATCTCTTCATCATATGGTCAGAGAAAGAGAAGAGTCATCCACTCAAGTGAAACCATTTGATGACTCTTAGAATACTGAGCGATGAAAGTGCCATGTGGAGATGTTTTGTTTTACTTATCTTGCACTTTTGATAGTTATTTTTAGTTAATAATATGTTATAAATAGGAGGATCGACCTGTTAGCAAGGGTCGATGGCTTTTGAAAAGACCCTCATTTTTGGATTGTAAAGAACTATTTCGGAGATACCTTAATTGAGAAGTCATGCTTAGGATCAGAGACAAAGTTTTTTGTTTTTTTTTCAAAAGAGAACGTTCAAACTGAAGGAGGAGCTTTCAAAAGAAGATATCATGTAAATCACTACGTAAAGCCCATCGATTAATTAGCTAGATCACAAGATATGGATAAACATTCCACCATTAAACACTGCAGAGTCTAATTGGGCCTTGGTGGCGGGTTTGGTTCCTACTGTTGAGTTAAAGGGATTTAGGACCCCTCAACAGTACCCTATACAAGATATTAGGGAATGTCGACTTGAATGGATGCAACAACATTGTTTCTCCTGAAATTGACTTGATTGCGACTTGACTCAACTCGATGCTGACACAACTCGACTCGACTCGATCCAAGTTGATTCAAACTAACTCGATAAGACATGATGAACTTGACCAGACCAGGTTATGGCATGAGAGGATGGGACACATTGAAGAAAAAGGACTTCGAGCTATGCAAATAAAAGGTATGGTTGAAGGTTTTCCTGAATGTGGTTTAGAAGTCAACTTTTTTGAACATTGAGTTGAACATTGCATATATGGGAAACAAAGTCAAGTGAGGTTTCCATCTGGAGCAACAAGGGAAAATGGTATTCTAGAACTGGTGCATAGTGATGCATTAGGCCTAGTTAAAGTTTCTTCACTTGGTGGAACCCTATATTATGTCTCTTTCATAGATGATTTTTTTACGAAGACATTAATATATTTTCTGAGGAAGAAATCAAAGGTTTTTGAGATATTTAAGGAGTTTAAAGATCTTGTGGAAAACTAGACAGAGAAGAGGATTAAAGTGTTGAGGACTGACAATGGTGGTGAATTATGTGGAAAGGAATTTGATCAATTCCGTAAGAAGTGTGTCATATCATGCAAAAATACCACACAATATACCCCACATCAAAATGGAGTTGTTGAGAGAATGAACAGAACGTTGAAAGATAAGACAAGGAGCATGCTCAATGGTGTTGGGCTTGCACAAGAATTCTAGGAGGAGGTAGTCAAGAATGAAATATATATGGTGAATATGTCTCCTTTGTCAGCATCATTCAACACAAATCCAAATGAGGCGTGATAAGGTAAGAATCCTTCTGTGGCACATCTAAAAAAAAATTGATGTGATGCATTTGTGCATGTTCCTAAGGAAAAGAGGAGCAAGATGGACATGAAGGAAGTCAAATGTACTTTCATCAGATACAAGGAATGGATGAAAGGATATAAGCTTTGGGATCCTACATTAAGGAGAACAATGTACAATAAATATGTGGTTTTTAGAGAAGTTGGAGGTAAATTTGAGCCTGAGGAATTTGTTCAGACCAAGAATAATCCTGATATAGTGCAGTTTGAACCGAGGAATGAAGAAGATGATTCAAATGAGTCAATTAAATCTTGACAAGAGGTGGAGCAATTGAATCTGATGATAAGGAGATTAGAAAGAGTAAAGAAACTAGTTGAAAGGTATAGTCTGCTCAACTTTTGTTCCACATTCATGTTAACTGCCATCGATGATGAGCCCAAGTCGATCGGTGAGGCAATCGACTTGACAGAGGGTGAACTTTGGAAGGATTCCATGGTTGAAGAGATGGAATCCTTGTACAAGAATGAGACATGGGATTTAGACAAGTTACCTAGTAGAAGGAATCTCGTCAGTAGCAAGTGGGTGTTCAAGAAGAAAATGAATGGTGCAGGTTAAGTCGAGAAGTTCAAAGCTCGACTGGTAGAGAAAGGATATTCCCAAGTTGAGTTTTCCAACTTCGGTGAGATTTTTTCCCCTATTGCAAAAATAAATTCCATTAGAGTACCAATGTCTCTAACTGCAGCATTTTGATATGGATATAGAATAGATGGATCTAAAAACAACATTTCTATATGGGGACCTGGAAGAAGAAATCTACATGAAACAACCTGAATGATTTGTAGTAAATGGAAAGAAAGAGTTGGTGTGCAAACTCAAAATATCCCTTTATGGTATAATTCAATTGCCAAGGATGTGGTACCAGAAGTTTGACACATAGATCCTTAGTTTGGGATTTGTGAGAATCAAAGTTGTTCACTGCATATATTCCAAGGAAGAAGGTGGGTGTTTCATATATGTACCTTTGTATGTCGATGACATGTTGTTGATTGGAAATAGCATGGATGAAATAAAGGAGGTGAAGAAGAAGTTATCGTCCAAGTTCAACATGAAGGATCTCGGTGCAGCTAAATTAATTATGGGAATGGATATTAAGAGAGATTGAGTCGCTAGAAAGCTCTGGTTGAATCAGATGAAGTATATTGAAACGGTTCCGAAATGATTCAACATGAAGGATTGCAAACTGGTGAAGGTGTCGATTCCAGTGGGAGCAAGGCTTGTTGTTGAACAGTTTCCAAAGACACGGGAAGAGTTAAAGGACATGGCACATGTTCCCTATGTAAGTGAGTTTGGTATTCTGATGTATGAAATGGTCTGCACTCGACCAGACATTGTCCATGAAGCGGGAATGTTGAGTAGGTACATGTCCAAACCTGGAAAGGAGCACTGGACAGATTTCAAGAGAGTATTCAAGTACTTGTGTGGCACTAAGGACTATGTTATATTATACCAAGGAAGACCTATATGTGACAATGGTAAATTAGATGTACATGGCTTTGTTGACGTCGTCTGGTCTAGAGATCTAGATCGATGGAGGTTGACCAAAATATATGTCTTCAATATCTTCGATGGAGCAATAAGTTGGATGAGTAAGTGACAGGGAGTTGTAGCCTTGTCTAAAACATAATTTGAATATATGGCAGCCACTCATGGGAGAAAAGAAGTAGTATGGCTTCAAAGGTTGTGTTTGGGAATCAGGTTTGGGAAGAGAGCTATGAAGGTAAGTTGTGACAGTCAAAGCACAATATTTCTGGCAAACAACCTTGCTTATCATTCAAAGAATACACACATTTATGTACCATACTATTTTGTAAGAGACATGCTGGAAGGTAACAAGGTGCTACTGGAGAAAGTAGACACGTTGGAAAACATAACAAACTCGTTGACCAAGTCTGTGAGTGTTGTGAATTTCTCTTGGTGTAGAGAGGCAATGGGCATTGTTTTCCTGGGTTTGTGAGCGAAAGTTAAAGAATATCTTACTTCATCAAAGAAGAAAACAAGTGGGAGAATGTTGGGTTGTTATATTCTTTGCAGTGAAATTCTAGTCAAAATGAATTGACACTGACAGTCAAAGTCAAGGTAGATCGACATCAGGTCGAAGTGGAGGTAGATAGACAACAAGTGGAAGGTCAAGGAAGTCGAATGACTAAATTTGAAGTTGAATATATCAATGACAAGTCAACTAAAAAGAGGTTGAATTATGGGTGTGAGATGATTGACTAGACACTGAATGGAGGTCGACTGGTAGTCGACTAGTAAAACCGAATTGGAGTTGACTATAACAAAATCATGGGATTTGCAGGATTTGTAGCCAATGATATCCATGGATTTGTAACCATTTTTGGGCACAAATATTTAGGGTTTTTCCTATTGTAAATCCTATAAAGAGGCATGTTGTAAGGTCATAAAGGTTGTTGTTGTAGTTGATCATAGAATGCACTTTTGCAGGTTAATGCATGTGTAAGTGTAGGTTGCTAGTCATGCATATGTAAGACGAATTGGCTACATGGTCATTATTTCGTATGCAAGAGAGTATGATGTCGATTGTGTCTTAGGTGTGGACCAAGGTTAAACATGTAACCTTTTATTCTAAATGAATAAGACAATAAGAGAGAAGAACACTCAAAGGAATGTTGGTTTTCTAAGTTAAGGGTTTCCAGGGTAAAATCTCGGTCTACTATGTGATTGCTTGTGTCATTTGCTTTCTTGATTAAATTCTTCTTCTCTTCGGTTGGGATTGGTGTGGAAGTGTTTTGCATTTCCTAACAGTTTTTGAGTTAGGATTTTCTTTGAACAAGGATAGCAATTGGGAGCACTGTGGATAGCTTGGAAGAATTAAAGTCTTTATGCCTTGGACGGGTTTTGGGGTTTGCAATGGTTAATTGCGAGGATAGGAATAATTTCATCGCGGTTAAGAATGGGGGAAAATGTCGATTGTTTGTGTATCCCACATCCAGGAATAGATTCAAAATGAACATAAGGTTGGTGGAAAAGGGAAAGGTAGGGTCAGGGAGAAGTGAGGAAGAACCATAAAGAGAGGGCTATCGATCTAGGGCAAAGTGGCAAGAAAAACTTAAACAAAAACCTAACCCTATCTTAAAGAAAAGGAGAGAGGGAGGTAAACTTACTCGGCCTATGTTTCCACGTGTTGGAAATGGACAGGGGAGGGTTTTGAATGACGTTCAGCTCAGTTCTTTTATCCTTTGTTTTTCTCGTTCAATTGAAAATGGTTGAATAAAAATAGTCTCAACCTCGTTCTGTTTTATATAAAAAAAGGTTTATTAATGGCATTTAATGTGGTAGTTGGGTAGGTTAGGTTGGAGGAGTTAAGAACAAGTGGCACGATTAGTTCGGAAGAGTTAGAAGTAACTCCTCTGAACATATCAGAGGAGTTAAGAGTAACTCCTCTGATATGATCGGAGAGTTTCTTCCAACTCTCGTGATATCATTGTGTATAAGAACAAAAGAAGGGAACTCCTCTGAACTTTTTGGAGGATTTTGAAGTAACTAGACTCCTCCAAACTGTTCAGAGGATTTTGAAGTAACTTTGCTAATTAGAATTTGGATTGCAACACTAAGTACTTGTTTGTTTCCCAAGTGAAACATGAATTACCAAAAGAATCTTTAGATGAAGAAGGGACTTATGAGTATTTCTCTAAGGCTCAAAAAATAAAGGGAGCTCAATGTTTTTAGGGAAATAACAAAATCAAAAAATAAAAATGGAGGGTTGTAGTTCCTATCATAGCACTGTACTTACAGTCACAATTGAAACATAGTCCCTTTTCTCTTCTTTCATCCATTTTTTGAGGTGTCAACCTTGTTGGTTTAGGAGAGGGAACGTGGTGTTCTTTGTAGTTATTACTGGCCAACATTATAGTAGCCATATTTTAGTTTTCTACTTTCCTTGGAATAATAAAAGATTGCTCTAGGGATTTAGGTTCAAAGAGACACGCCTCATGTTGAATGTTCTCCTTTAAAGTGCTCATAAAGAGATCTAATAAATTATCATCGGGAATGTTCTTTACCCTGAGACTGGGCCTTTGGAATTGTTGAATGTTCTGTAATTGGACCGTTTTGTTGAATATTTATCAATTGAATAAATAATGTATTTATCTTAATATCCCCATAATATGATATTGATTCATCTATAAAAATGGGCAAAGCGATAATAGAATTCCTTTTTCTTTCAAAAATCCATTGATACCACACAAATTGATGATTTTATAAATGCAATGATGCAATATGTACCTTTTGTAGTCTTGGTGTTTGGTGTAGATCAAAGAATTGCTCCATTTGGAATATCCATGTTATAGGATCTTCACCATCAAACTTACTCATAACAATCTTTGGAATGAAGTAGTTCCTTGGTATTGTATTAAAACCTTGATGAGGTGGATATTGAAGTAATGAATTATCATGACTTTGATATTCAGTATTTGTGCTCTCCAATGTGAAAAAATAATCCTCGTATGTGATCGAGTATCAACATCATTGTTCTCCTTATTTTCATTATTTCCTTGTATTTTGATATCGTCTTTAGGGATTCTCTCATCTAGAGCATGAAATATCATGGAATACATGGAATTTTTCAATTCCTTCATGGAGTTTTGTATTTTTTCTTTATTTTCATCCATCTTATTGTTCATGTCATCCATCTTCTTTTCCATATGTTCTCAATTTTCATTCATATTCTCTTCTATATTCTTTTCCATTTAATTTTTTAGGTATTCTTGATAATATGATAAATCACTCGTTTCAACATACTATCATTCATTTCATCAATTTAGTGCTTTAATTGGGATATCCTTTTTTTGAAATCTTAATTTTCTTCGGATGTACAGTGTGAGGTTTATGAAGGTTTAATTGGTGTTGAAACCTATTTTAGAGCCATGTGGGATAAAAATAATAATACTCCTCTATTTTCTCTTTATCACACATTTTGAATAACCAAAAAAAGATCTTCCAATAAAAAGTTGTTCCAATTGTAAGTTACATACCTTTGAGACCCTGATTTGGAGTCTATCCTTCCGATCGACCTTCCTTCTAATGTATTTCTAAAATTTTGTCCCTTATGAGTCTGAAATTTCATCCTATAATACTCTAATTTGTTTTATCTTCAATGACATGGGTATGAAATTTTGATATTATGGTAGCTTCAGGAGGTATTAACCTCCATGTGTAACCCTGACAAGAATAGAATATTGTGAGAAGCAAGAAGAAACCCTAAAGCATTGGACATAACCATAGAAGACAAGTCGATTAAAGGAAATATTTAATATTGAGTTTTTAGCCTCCAGAATGAGAAGTCAGCCCAGACAGATAAGGAAGAGCAGTATAAATACAGGATGCCAAAGCTCATTTGAAGGACACAACTTGCAATTGTAGAAATCTAGTGCGGACTGCAGAAATTCAGTAAGTGCGCAAGTTTGGAGAGTAGTTGCAGCTGCAACTAGTATTTTCAATTTTAGACTTAGAATTTATCTTGGTTATGGTTTGGACTTTTTGCTTTGTACTCTATCTCTGGAGAGTGGTATGCTACCTTGATTGGCTTTTGGACTTAGGGTTTTCTTCCGAAATTATTCTCTCTATCAAGGTTAAGGTGCTCGGGGGTGGCTTCGTTCTATGGTTGGGTGACAATATTTCTATATTGTCTATGGTTAAATGAGCACACTTACTTTTCTAACAATTTATGGGCCCACATTATCTTCAGACAGTCTAACCATTGGAAGATAGATTGGGAGGATTTGCTTAGTTATAGTTGCAGTTGGAGTCAAAGCTTTTGCTGTAGTAATGAAACCCTAACCCTCTTGTTAAGGAACCTTAAGTGAAGATATTGACCTAATTTCTGGATATCCTAGTGCACCCTAACCTAGTGCACCTCATGGTACTCTCAACAAGCTAAGATGTCAAGTTTGAGTTTTTGGTCAAAGTCAAAGGTTGACCAAGTCAAAGAAGCCACGAATTACTCTATGAAGTCAATAAACATATTAAAATGGGCTTCTAACTTCAGAGCATGGAAGACAAGGATTGACCTCATCCTTTCCAAGAATAAAGTGTTGGATATCATGAAAGGAAACATCATGGAACCACAGTTTGAAGAAGAAAAAGAGAAGGAACCTCAGAATGTTGCAGTTATGGAGAAGTTCAAGGACAATGGCATCAATGCCATGAGTATCATAGTGGAATCTATAAAAGACCACTTGATACCCTACATATCTCATCTAAGAATATGTACGATGCCCTAACTAATATCTTCTCAGTCGGAAACATTGGACAAGTAATGAGTCTGAAGAATGAGCTTCGTGACATGAAAATGAATGATGATGAAAGCATAACATCATAGTTAAGATATCAACTACAAGCTATTGAAGAAATCATTTCAAGGAACTAGTAAATATAGTACTCAATAGCCTAATTCCCAAGACATGGGATGCATTTGTTACAAGCATGAACACAATAAAAGAGTAGCTTGTTGATGATTGTAGCTATGCAAGACATTCTCTAGCTTACAAACCTGTGAGATGTGGATCATTGCAGCCATGTGAAGATATTCTCCATCTTACAAACCTGAGAGAAATCCATTAAGAAGGGTATGTGGTTCCTACCTGAGACATATTTGGAACTTAGAGATGACCTCCTCCATTCAAAGAGTTGAGAAGAACTCTAGATGATTATCCAGTGGGAAAGGCGATCTGTTGAGTTAGACGTGCATGTGACTAAGCACAAGGTGAACGTGTGAAGCCCCAAAGTGTTGGGTGCATCGTCATGAGAACAGAAATGAAGATGACGTGTTAGCCTCCTCTGAGAAGCAAAGTTAACGAGAAACTATAGATGATTATCCTGTGTGAGGTAGTGGGAAAGAAGATCTGTAGAGTGGACGTGCCTATGGATGAGCACTGGTGAACGTGTGAAGATTTGGTTCTTCTGTGTAATGCAGTGAGCCAGAGATATGGACATCCCTATGGATGTTCCCCTAGTGAATGAGCACTAGTGGGTGTATCAGATCCTTTTCTATATTTTACAAGAGCCAAACCTGCTTTTAACCCTAATTGTAATGTAAAGGGTACAGGTCGGCCCCACCTTAATGTGATTGTTAATTAATGTAAAAGATAATTAATCTGGTTAATATTAATTATATAATAAGCTAGTGAGGTCAGCCATGTTGTTCCAACAAACGCTTCTATTGACAGGTTCAGGTTAGTATAATTAAAGGTAAATTCCCCATTGAGGAAACATATCTTTCAAGTGAGTTTGGAAATTTCAGAAAGTACACCTTCTTGAGAAAGGTGTGAACCTCTATTGGGTGCTAGTCTTCTAGGGTTTAAGAACCCTCTTATGTGCTAGGTTTTATCTTGGTGGTGAAGGTTTTTCTCTTGAAGAATATAGAAAAGGATTTGGTTGGGTTTTCTTCCCTTGTTGAGAAGGGTTTCCCAGGATACTTCTTGTGTTCTTGTGCATGGTGTTTCTTCTTGTGATCTTGGTTGCTGCAACATTATTGTTTATGGTTAAGAAAAATGAAAATTGGAATGAACTACACGCTTAACCTAGCTTATTGAAAATTCAACATGGTATCAAAGCATAGGTCTTGAAGAACCCATTGCATAAGCCACAAGCTTTTACCAGTCATCCCTCCTCTTCTGCAGAACCGTATGGCCCTCCTAGGGTTTCCAGAAAATATGTACGACCCTCTTCTTTTGAGTGTTTCAACACTTGGAAATTGTATGTTGGGGATAAAATTACCAAAGGAGTGTATGGCCTCCTTTATCACATCTCCAACAAGCTTCAGATTTCATTTCCAAGCATTTTGACTTTTTGGCCCTAGGGTTTCTAGGGTTTTGCTAATTTTTGCAGAAATTTTAGAATTAGGGTTTCTATAATTCCTTGAAGGATCTCTTCAGCTCATTGGTGTTATCTTATCTTTAAAATGATTATTGTTGGCATTTATAAGTCCAACTAAACCTAAAAGTGTTATCCTATCCTACCCGTTAGGTTTAGTAGCCAAGTTGACAAGGGTTTGTGAAGAATCCAAAAATGAGCAAAATCATAATGGGGGGAAAGATTGATGATTCAAGAAAACTCAGTTCCAGGAAAACA
>JASDQU010307519.1:101689-117664 GCA_032191745.1 Picea mariana
CTGTGTAATGCAGTGATCCAGAGATATGGACATCCCTATGGATGTTCCCCTAGTGAATGAGAACTAGTGGGTGTATCAGATCCTTTGCTATATTTTACAAGAGCCAAACCTGCTTGTAACCCTAATTGTAATGTAAAAGGTACAGGTCGGCCCCACCTTAATGTGATTGTTAATTAATGTAAAAGATAATTAATCTGGTTAATATTAATTATATTATAATCTAGTGAGGTCGGCCATGTTGTTCCAATAGACACTTCTATTGTCAGGTTCAGGTTAGTATAAGTAAAGGTAAATTCCCCATTGAGGAAACATATCTTTCAAGTGAGTTTGGAAATTTCAACAAGTACACCTTCTTGAGAAAAGTGCGAACCTCTATTGGGTGCTAGTCTTCTAGGGTTTAAGAACCCTCTTATGTGCTAGGTTTTATCTTGGTGGTGAAGGTTTTTCTCTTGAAGAATATAGAAAAGGATTTGGTTGGGTTTTCTTCCCTTGTTGAGAAGGGTTTCCCAGGATACTTCTTGTTTTCTTGTGCATGGTGTTTCTTCTTGTGATCTTGGTTGCTGCAACATTATTGTTTATGGTTAAGACAAATGAAAATTGGAATGAACTACACGCTTAACCTAGCTTATTGAAAATTCAACATGGTATCAGAGCATAGGTCTTGAAGAACCCATTGCATAAGCTACAAGATTTTACCAATCATCCCTCCTCTTCTGCAGAACTGTATGGCCCTCCTAGGGTTTCCAGAAAATATGTACGGCCCTCTTCTTTTGAGTGTTTTAGCACTTGGAAATTGGACGTTGGGGATAAAATTACCATAGGAGTGTATGGCCTCCTTTATCACATCTCCAACAAGCTTCAGATTTCATTTCCAAGCATTTTGACTTTTTGGCCCTAGGGTTTCTAGGGTTTTGCTAATTTTTGCAGAAATTTCAGAATTAGGGTTTCTATAATTCCTTGAAGGATCTCTTCAGCTCATTGGTGTTCTCTTATGTTTCAAATGCTTATCGTTGGCATTTATAAGTCCAACTAAACCTAAAAGTGTTATCCTATCCTACTCGTTAGGTTTACTAGCCAAGTTGACAAGGGTTTGTGAAGAATCCAAAAATGAGCAAAATCATAATGGGAGGAAAGCTTGATGATTCAAGAAAACTCAGTTCCAGGAAAACAAGACCTCAAAGAAATGAAAACATAAACATATTATCACCCTCGAGTATGCACTTGTATATATATTATTTGTATCATTAACATGAGGGAAATTTCAGCATGAAGGAACCTTTTGCTGAAGTCATGGATCCAAAGGAATCTTAAGTGCATTCAGAGGAACGACACACTAGAAGTGAAGACTCTAGGTTTGATTGTTGAAATTGTCATTCCTCTAAACTATATTTCTAAAGTTCGCTACATTACAAGTAGGTGTTGTATCTGTAACAACAATGCTTAAATTTCCTTAATTCTATAAATGCACTCATCATTCTCCTTTAGGAGATATTCTTGTTTTGGTTCCTTTTGTTTTCTTGTTCTGGAAAAGTTAACAATAAAGTAATATTTTTATCCTTCAGAGGGATCCACTCGACTCAGAGGGAGTCAAAACTATTTGAGAAAGAGGAAGAATAGAACCATCATTGGGGCAAACAATGCAATAATACATGATCAAAATCCTTATATGATTCTATGGGCAGAAGAATGCATGACACAGTATATGTTCAGAACAAGAGTCTTCAACAGACTTTGAAAAACATAACTCCCAAAGAAGCCTTCACCAGAGTGAAGCCTAATATTAAAACACTTCAGGATATCTGGGTGCCCAGTATATTTTCATGTACCTAAAGAGAATAAGTCCAAGCTAGAACCTTCAGGAAGAAAGGATACATTTATGGGATAAACATTGAATCTTCGAAGATATTCCAAGATCGACATCTCTGGTCAGAGACAGATTGAGACAAGTAGAGATGTTATCCTTGAAGAAGAGATAGCCCTTCAAGGATCCAAAGAATCTCAGATGAAGATTGATAGTGAAACAATAGCTTCTCCCCCTTCAGAAGTTTAGAGATAGACATTATTCCAGTTGATCCAAGTTCTCCAGTTGACATGTTTAGAGATAGTGTAGTAGGGCATAAAATTCCTACCTAGACTCACTCTGTAGGAGGCAGAGAAACATACAAGCCTCTCAAGGCACATCCCAAGAAAGAAAAAGAGTTTTTCGAGCTATCCTTCAGCCATGAGCCACTTCATTGATGTTGAACCTCCTTGTCCTAGAGAAGAAATGGGAGAACGGGTATGGCAAGATGCCATAATAGAAGAATGCCAATATATCTTAAGGAATGATGTATAAGATATTATTCAAGGACCAGAAGGGAATTTAGTGGTAACCTCCAAGTGGATCTATAAGATCAAGCATGCAGCTGATGGAAGTATTGAGAAATACAAAATGAGATCTATAGCCAGAGGTTTCTCACAAACAGAGGGATTTTTCTATGATGAGACACTTGATCCAGTAAACCCAATACACTTCCATATGTACTACCATCCATGAGTTGGAAACTATAGCAGATAGATAGATTCTTGACGAGCTTGGATTTCAGCAAGAGTGTTGTTGATCCAAAACCTATATTATTATAGTGTTGGTGACGAGAGCCTGATTTTGATGACTTATTCAAAAAGCCTTTTTGTTGGATACAAGTAATCCTTGACTTTTAAATTATAGATGAATAATATGAGTATGATGCACCACTTCTTGGGAAAAGAAGTATGACAGAGGACCGATGAAATTTTCCTAAATCTAGGAAAATATACAGTAAAGATACTAAATAAGTTCAAGTATGACAGAATACAAAATCCACTGTGATAAATTTAAAAGGATAATATTGATGATGATTCAGATGATACTGGTCCACTTTGGATCACTGATGTATATGGTTAACACCATACTTGATTCACGCCATGCATTAAATGTTCTTAGTCATTTCATGTGTCAACCAAGACAGACTCACTAGACAATAGCAAAACATGATGCACAGTTGGACATGGTTTGAGATATGCCTCCAGAGTGAACCTGAGTTTGCAGGATATGTTGATTCAAATTGAGTAGAAAGTACAGTGGACTAAAAGAGAAAATCCGGTTGATGTTCTACCATGAATTTTTCCATGGTTTCCTAATGTATCAGGAACGAAAATCTATGTGGCCCTGAATACCACAGAAGCAAAGTATGTACCATTGAGTGTGCAAAGCAGTATGGCTTCACAAGGTTTTGACAGATTTACTTGATCATGAGATGGATCCTATGATGATAACCAAGATTTGATTATAAAGCTCCTTGAGAACCCAGTGTTTCCTAATGGACCGAAATATGATGAGAAGAAATATTCTTATATCATAGATATGATGCAAAGGAAAAATCGTACACATACAGTACCTTCCTACGCTTGAGAATATTACATACATATTCACCAAACCAACTTGGTGAAGAATTCCTTCCTAGTTGAGAGGGAGTATTGATGACTCCAGCCAAGACAAAATTCAAAGTACATCAATGTGAAACTTGGCATGATGAAGAATGCCTCCCTAGTGGAGAGGGAGTGTTGATGATTGTAGCTATGTGAGACATTTTCCAGCTTACAAACCTATGAGATGTGGATCATTGCATCCATGTGAAGATATTCTCCAGCTTACAGACCTGAGAGAAATCCCCTAAGAAGGGTATGTGGTTCCTACCTAAGACAGAGTTGGAACATAGAGATGACCTCCTCCATTCAGAGAGTTGAGAATAACTCCAGATGATTATCCAGTGGGAAAGGAAATATGTTGAGTTAGACATGTCTGTGGTTGAGCACAAGGTGAATGTGTGAAACCCCAAAGTGTTGGGTGCATCATCATGAGAAAAGAAATGAAGATGATGTGTTATCCTCCTATGAGCAGTAGAGTTGACAAGAAACTCTAGATGATTCTCATGTGTGAGGCAGTGGGAAAGAATATTTGTAGAGTGGACATTCATGTGGACGAGCATAGGTAAACTTGTAAAAATCTGGTTCTTCTATGTAATGCAGTGATCCAGAGATATGGACATCCCTATGGATGTGCCTCTAGTGGATGAGCACTAGTGGGTGTATCAGATCCTTTTCTATATTGTACAAGATTCAAACTTGCCTGTAACCCTAATTGTAATGTAAAGGGTATAGGTCGGCCCCACCTTAATGTGACTATTAATTAATGTAAAATATAATTAATCTAGTTAATATTAATTATATTATAATCTAGTGAGGTTATCCCTGTTGTGCCAATAGACACTTTTGTTGATGGGTTCATGTTATTATAAGTAAAGGTAAATTCCCCATTGAGGAAACATATCTTTCAAGTTCGTTTGGAATCATGGACTCTCTTAGATGGAGGGAGTTGATTACAAAATTCCAAAAGAAGAGCATGCATTCATACATGAAGCAAGGATTAGGAGGGAGTTGATCCTAAATGATATGATCCATTGAGGATTATGAAGTATATTTCCATGTTCCAATTGAAAGTAGCAGCCATGATAAACATCATGTGTTCAGTTTGACTCTAGAAGAAGTCTTCTTCGAAAAGAATCCTTAAAGTATCCTTGGTTTTCCATCTACATCCATGATTCTATGATGAAAGGAAGAAGTTGGAATCTTCAGGGAATATAGAAGAACCCATGAAACCAAGAGCTAAAGAGAGACATGATGAAGAAAATCAAGATTTCAAGAAAGAAAGAAAATCAAGAACAACTAGTTATTAGACCGAGAATCACAAGAATACCAGTTTGGCTTGAACCCACTAAGAAGAAATCAAGAAGATGAAATGGAAGTTATGATAAAGAACAGTTGATGTAATAAAATGGTTAAAAGACTTATGAATGGAAGCACTGGAATATTCAAAGTTTCTTCTAGAAGGAGGGAGAAGACTATGACAACAACTTGTTCCAGTAAACCAGATATACCTCTTGTAGTATCCATGAATTGGACTTTACATGTAAAATATTGTTCTTCCCAATAAAGCAAGTGAGAAATAAGCTTATACTAGAAAGAGACCCATGTATGCAGATATAAGAAGACCTCGTATGGATTCAAACAACTTGATGCAGAGTATCTCATATACAACAGAAGCGTGGTGAAAAAATTCTATGACAGAGATAGTGTATCAGAATAGTTACTCAGAAGTCTGGGATGATGGATTTCTAATCCATGGAAAACTCTCATGATGAAAAAAGAAGTGCTACTTGGATATGTTTCAGTTTGATCCTTGCCACGATGTCAGGATCTAGCAGAAAACATAAGTGTTGAATTCGACCATGATATAATGTAATGATCAGAGCTATATGAAGCCTTCAAAAAAAACCAGTGTTCCATGAAAGACCGAAGTACATTGAGATCAAGCATTACATTCTCCATGATGAAGTCCAGAAAAGAGAAGTGGTTCTCCAATATATCTCCACAGATCAGTAGATAGCAAATATTCTGGTAAATCCTATGCCCAAGATGAAAATCTTGTGTACTTGAGAAACAAATTGGGGCTCATGGAGACAACTTCCTTATTGAAAAAGGAAGAGATTACTCCCAGGTTGGGAGGGAGCACTAATGTGTTATTTATTTATGGACAGTCATTTTTCAATTCAAAAAACGGTCCAGGATGAGTAGTTCCTTTCTAGTTTTCAAAGTGGTTTGAGATTTTTTACGGACAAGCATTTTCCAGTTCGAAAAATGGTCCAGATTGGAAAGTCATTTTCATAATGAAAATGGTTCGATAGATTGTTGATGTACCATAGAAATTGAGTCCCCTTGTGGCTAGTGTGGGGGAATGGTCTAGAAAATTCATTCTTCTTGGAAGTCACTCTAAGTACTGGTCAAGTAGAATGGTCTGTGTTGGCCCTTGACCAATTTTTGAGGATTCTTGGTCATGTTTGACCTACTTTTGGGACTTCAACAGGCTGTCGAAGGTGGAGAAAAATTCTAAGTGGAGATCACGGGATCTCGGCCCCTTTTTAGGAATTTTTGGGTTTTGAGATTATGTAACGGGAATGGGGATGTCGACCCATGGCTTTACCCATTTTTAGGCCCAATTTTTTAATGTATAAATAGATGTCTAGGCTATGTAAGAAGGGCGTGTGTGGAGACATCTATGTGATGCTAAGTGCCAAGTGCAAGTGGTAATTGTAATTTCTTTGTGCATACTATGTAAGACTTGCATAGCTAAGTGCAAGTAATCGTAAGAGACTGTGGAAGGCTTTGTGTTGTAACTCAAGGAAGGAGGATCTAGCGAAGTGTGCAGATGTATTTTCCTATGCGAAGTAAGATCTCAAGGCTCTGTACATGTAGAATATTGATAGAAGACAATAAAGAGAAGAAGAATTGGTTGATGTAGCCCCAGGGTGGGGGTGAACCACATATATCCTGTGTTGTGGCTGCTTTGTGCGTTCTGGTTGTTCTCTTGTTTATGTGATTAAATGATTATTGTGTTAATGTATGTTAGATGAATCTAATATGATAGCTTAGTGTTGAATAATGTGAATGAATGCTATATCTAACCTATGTTGATGTGTTTAGTGCTTGATTATATTGGATCTGTGTGAATACTGCACCGTTCTATTATTAGGGTTTTTTTGCACTCTAAGATAAAGGTGAATATTGATGAACTACAACTGCTAAGTGCTATGTTAAAGTGTTACAATCATGGATCTGTGTCCCAGCTAAGGTTGCAGACATCGGAGTCCTGCAACCACCCCTACCTTTACCTCAGGTGAGACGTCATCTTCTTCACAGGTGTTGCCGAAAGGGTCGATAGTTAGGGTTTTTTTGGTGCGTTGTTGTAGCATTGAACCATGGGTCTGCCCCTGTGCCAACAAATGGTTCTGTTTCCAGGAACTGAAACTATGATTGTTGGGAACTAAAGAAAAGAGAAATATTTGTCCGTAGATCTGTTACCTTAGTGTGCAGTGTTCTACTTGACCTGTGAAGCACTGCACCAAGAAGAAGAGTCAAATTTGAAGAAAAGAGGTAAGACCTAAAATATTTGTGCTCTGATAAAGGTAAGAACAGTGAAAAGTTTTGATTGAAAAAGTAAGATAAGTGGAAATTTGTGTTTCAAGAGTATGGATCTAGGTATGTTTGATAAATTTTGTCCTAGCTTAAAAAGTAGGGCACAACTAGATGAAAGAAGGTTTGATATGAGTACATCTGACAAAAATAATGAAAGATATGTTATTCCCATGCATAGAAAGAATGTTTGGACTAACAAATGGATGCAAAACCCTAGAAAGAATTTTTTGCAGGTTAGCTACTAGCCTAGTGTGCAGTATAGAAAAGGTTGGGGATCCTTTCAAAGAAAAAGAAGACTAACCCTTTGTTACAGTTTCATAATACTGGGACATCTTGCTAAGGAATACCTTGGTAGAAGACCTAGTTGTCTTTGTTGTAAAGCTATGGATCATGAAGTTTTAGATTTCCCTAGAATGATTTCTAAGCTTGACAGAATGAATATGAGACAAGAAAACCTCGAGGAAGGTTGCGAAACTGATACCATGGCAGAACCCCAAAAAGAAACAGAGAATGTATTATTACAAACGAAAGAAACCCTAAATGATCACAGAAATATCAACTTATCAGATATCTTCAAAGAAAAATAATGCATAGAAGCAAGAATAGGAGACTTCGACATTGATTGTATTCTGGATGAAGAAACATAGGTGAATATCATGACAAAAAGGACTTGGGAAACTTTAGGAAAGACTGCTATGATTCCTTCATTGGGAGGAATGGGATTATTTAGAGGAAAGATGATAACCCTATGTGGAAGACTCACGCAGATATCTATGAGTGCTCATGGAACTTCAACAGAGGAAGATTTTGAGATTGTAAAATTTTTTGAGAACAGCGCCCAATTTTCCATATTACTAGGAAAACTTTGGATTGAAAAGGATCAGGCTAGAAGAAAAGAAGAGGAAGTCTTAGAGAAGAAGAAGCAAGAATTAAAATATTTCATGACTAGGAGGATAGCACACTTGATTGACGAACAGGAGAACAAATCAAAGCTACTTAGAACCAGAAACTTGGATGTCGAAGTTAAAAGAACACAAGAAGACTCACAGAAGACTAAAGTACCTACCCTAGCTAGAGAAGACGTATTACTCTCTGACCCTATGAAAGAATCGCAACAGCGCGAAGTTACTATGCCAAAAGGAGATAAGAATCAGATCATTAGGAAGAAGCATAGAAAACTCAGTAAAAAGAGAGCAAAGATAGAAAAGTTACAGAAGGTCTCAAAGGGGACTTCACAGAGGGAAGGTTTGCAAGACTGTAACTTCGTGAGGATATCAGAATAGCACAACATGGCACTTCTCCATGGAAAAGAGATATAGCCATTAGAAGAATTACAATCATTAGCCCGATGACCCAAATGGTTAGAACAACAGTAATGGCCTGAAGACTCGCCATCATACTATTAGGACCGTGCCACAACGGATAGAACCGCATTAATGAAGACCTCTCATTCGTTGGAGAAATCTGTTACATCGTATCTACTTAGGTCATCGATTGTTGCACCAAGAACACTTTTGCGAATTGTATTCAAGCCAAATCATTGCTATCGCGTTGTATTTATTGAGATCGATACCTGTTCCATTGCATTGCACAATCATTCATCCACCTGAGTTATCCGATCTAAGTGTGCATGTCGGACGAGATTGGTGCCATAGAGAAATCCGTCAAAGAATTTCTCATCGATCTCATGGCCGAGAAATTAATGTATGCAGGTATTCAAGCATCATCGACGAGAGGAGTGCAAACCTCTTCATCCACTACTCACAGATCCGGACCATCCTGACCGGAAGCAGAGAAGAGAACCAAGCACAAAGATGACCTAGCCAACGAGAAGTTAATCCTGACCATTTTACCAGACTACATCCCACCTATGGTTGGTGTGGTGAGTTGTGACAGTGTCCGAGGAAATTTGATTACACCATGGTTACTTCGTACCTCCCGAAGGGGATACGGGCAGTTAGAACGCAGCAGGATAAGATCTCAGCATTGAAGTTCAGCGACTTCAACCTAGGAGACCACAAGAACCATAGTATGCTCTCTCCTTACAAATACTTGGCCAGGACAAAGGGGAAGAACTCAAAAATAATCCTTCAGCCATGGACTATGAAGCTCGTGTAGTCCACCCTCTTGAATGTAATGAAGATTCCACACTTTGGAAGGTACCAGGAGGTTAACATGTGTGTTAAGATCCTGCTCTCATGTTACCATGGTGTCTACCTATGGCTAGACCAACGCATCACATTCGATCCATCGTTGATCCATAGGATCACTGGATTGATCATGCAGGGACTCGACCCACAGGACTTCTACCCAGGAAAGGCTACAAATCGCACATTGGCACAGAAGATCAAAGACACATATGGTGATGTAGAAAAGGGGATGCGAGGTTACAAGGTAGCTTCCATCCAGAATGCCACAGTGCACCTAGCCTTCCAGTTGATCACAGGAAAACTCGTAAGAAAGAATAGACCTACACAAATCACAAGATTTGTTGTTGACCTTGCTAGGAAATGTGTATAAGGACTCCAGATGAACTGGGTGAAATACTTGGTCAACCAGCTGGAATTAGACTCCCATTAATCTTGGGATCAGGGCTATGAGTTCCACTTTAACTGGCTCCTAATCCTCATCAAATTTACTGCTTGGTAGATTCCGGAAGGTGCGACCTTCCCAGACATCGAGTCGTTCGATCCACTCGCTGCAAAGTTCACCACGCTCTGTTACTCGAGCGATATGGGAAAACAGTGGCAGTTGAACACGGTCTTCCACATGTACTATCTCCAACTGAAGAAGGACATTGAAGCTTCCCCTCACATGAGGCAAACACCCTGTACCAGTTCAGACCTCTAATGAAGTTCTGCACAGATCGGCACTTCATCTATATCACTGCGCACGCAGATGAATATAAAGAGCTTCAGTCATACTATAAGCTCACAGAGGAGGACCTCGAAGAGATAACCAAGGATTGGTCTGTCAAGATCCTCATCCCCATTGACCCTGTAGATATGTATGATCCTGAACTTGACAGCTCAGAGGTCGCTCACAAAGAATATGACACACCTGGAACCAATAGAAGAAAGAAGACTGAAGAAGTCCAAGAACTGAGCAGTGCATCGGAAGAAACTGCTTCAGTATCACCTGGCCGAGGGGGTGATGCTGAAGTAGAAGAGACAAATGGAAGAGAATATCAGCAGAAGCAAGGTGAAGTAACATTGTCGAAGGATCCTATTGATGAGGATGATCCCTTGAAGAAAAGGAAGGTTTCCCCCACGAAACCCACTTCCTGAAAGAAATTCAAAGCCAACTTGACTAAGATGCAGACTGTGCTCACTGTAGATGACTTCGACTTCATCATCACAGCTGTAGAAGATGCCTCGCAAGACATCTTGTAGAAACATGAATCCAAGCAGGAGAAGATGCACGATATAATCAAGGTTGAACTCAGAGGGGTACAGCAAGCGCTTCAATCCAACCGCGCAGTATCCAATGTGCCCCCGCCATCAGAAGAACCAGAGTTGGGAGATGAGCCTGCACAACTTCACATATTTGCTGATGTGACCGAAGCTCACCTTAGTCGAGCACAAGCTAAGATACACTAGGCCACAAAAAACCTGAAATAATCCCAGGAAGAAATGGTAGAGCAACATCGGGTTGCACAAAAGGAGAAGGAGGACCTTCAAGCCAAGTTTGAAGAAGAGAGGGTGCAGGCCAAGCAAGAAAAAGAACAGTTTCTCACAGAACATCTTGGATTCAAAGAACCATTCGATAGAGAACTTCACTTTGTGATGAGCTTAGAGCCAAAGGCAAAAGACCGAGTGGAGCATCAACTTGTGCATATCACGGAAGTTATCTAGCAACTAGAGCAAAGAATAGAAGACTTAGAGCTATGAACAATTCCCAGCACTCTGTCGGATGTACGAGATCAAAGGGAAGAAACTACTCGAAGTGTAGTTGAAAGAATCAAGGCCCTAACCATGGAATTTAAACAACTAAGTGATCGCAGTGCCCAGAATAATGAGCAAATCACTGAGGATTCTGAATTAAAGGCACTAGAGTCACAACTCCAGGAGGCAAAGAAGCAAGCAAAAATAGTACAGGCACAGTTGAAGCCCCTGTTAGTTGTTGAGAGGATGAAGCGATCCCAAGAACAACACACTTCTCAACATTAGGTCCACACTATTCATATCAAAGTCATGGAAGTGACTTAGAGGCTCCAACCAATACAGGATGAGGCTTTCTAACTATTCACAGATATTGAAGGTCGAGGAGAAGAACTGGAGAAATTCGTCACTACAGCTAAACAACGCTTGGAGGGACCTATCAACAAAGCATTCATCCAAGATTTCATCGAAGAGGATTCCATGGCACAGCAACAGATTGAAGTAGCTCAAGCCAAGCTCGAGGCTTTCGAAGTAGAGCTACCCAGACCAAAGTGACTCGGGATGAGTCACAGGTGAGTGTTGGGGGCATGTTGTCCCTTGACCAAGTTTTGAGGATCCTTGGTCATGTTTGACCTACTTTTGGGACTTCAATAGGCTGTCTAAGGTGGGGCACAAGTCGAATCGGAGATCACAGAATCTCAGCCCCTTTTTAGGGATTTTTGGGTTTTGGGCTTATGTAACGGGTATGGGGATGTCAGCCCATGGGTTTACCCATGTTTAGGCCCAATTTTGTAATGTATAAATAGATTTCTAGGCGATGTAAGAAGGGAGTGTGTGGAGACATCTATGTGATTCTAAGTGCTAAGTGCAAGTGGTAATTGTAATTGCTTTATGCATACTATGTAAGACTTGCAGAGCTAAGTGCAAGTAATCGTAAGAGACTGTGGAAGGATTTGTGTTGTAACTCAAGGAAGGAGGATCTAGTGAAGTGCATAGATCTCCTATCCTCTCCGGAGTAAGATCTCAAGGCTTTGTGCATGTAGAATATTGACTGAAGACAATAAAGAGAAGAAGAATTGGTGGACGTAGCCCCAGGGTGGGGGTGAACCACGTATATCATGTGTTGTGGTTTCTTTGTGCGTTCTAGTTGTTATTTTGTTTATGTGATTAAATTCTTAGTGCGTTGATGTATGTTAGATGAATCCGATACGATAGCTTAGTGCTGAATAATGTGAATGAATGCTAGATCTAACCTATGTTGATGTGCTTAGTGCTTGATTATATTGGATCTGTGTGAATACTGCATCGTTCTATTATTAGGGTTTTTCTACGTTGTAAGCTAAAGGTGAGTATTGATGAACTATAATTGCTAAGTTCTCTGTTAAAATTTTTCAATAACATATCTGTGTCCTAGCTAAGGTTGCATACATCGGAGTCCTGCAACCATCCCTACCTCTACCTCGGGTGAGACTTCATTTGCTTCGCATGTGTTGCCGAAAGGGCCAGTAGTTAGGGTTTTGTTGGTGCATTTTTGTAGCATTAAACTCTGGGTCTCCCCCTATGCCAATAGTCTACCTTGTCGAGAATTCATTCTTTTGAATTTCACAGTTGTGAGAAGTTTCGAAGAATGGTCCATTTTGGAGGTTGGTGCGGGATAGTCATTTCCATTGGGAAATGGTCCATACAGTAATTCCCTAGGGAAGACTCATTCTATCCAGTTTGCACTATGATTAGTGCCAAAGGAATGGCCCAGTTAGGTGAATGGTCCAGGTTCAACAATCAGGGACAAGCATTCCCTAGGGAAGACTCATTCTCTCTAGGTTGCACTATGAATAGTGCCGGAGGAATGGCCTAGTTAGGTGAATGGTCCAGGCTTAGAAATTAGGGACATTTATTCTTCTATGCTTGAGTAGAATAGTCCATATATCCCATGGATGATGTTTTACCTTCTGAGGATAGATGCTCTTCCAGATATCACAGATGTGAGTGGAAGAATGGCTCAAACGACTCAGTTCATATCATGATATTGTTTTATGCAAGTTTATATCTGATGATATGATTGCTATGGAGACTGTATGTATTTGTACAATAGATGTATGTTACTGTGATGGATGTGTTCCACTGGTTGTGACTATGTGTCACTGATTAAGTATTCGTGTGCTACTTGGTGTGGTTTTGTACCATTGGATAGTAGTTGTGTACTACTATGGATAGACATGGTTGTGTTCTATTGAATGGCATTGTTCTGATTGTCGTGTAGACTATCAGTAGTGTTGGAAATTATTATCAGCTAGATGCATATTCAGTGTGCTTGTGGACAGACATTCTCCAGATGTAAAATGGTCTAGGACATTTATTTTTCTAGGACGTATGTATGGATTAGAAAAATATTCCTTGTAACCCATGGTGTGGCTTCAAACATCTGTTGAAATGGTTATTCTTCTAGGACATATGTTCGGATTAGAAGAATGGTTCTTGTATCACTTTGTGGAGTGAGTGACTTGTTCATCATCATGCCTAATAACTCGGATGGAGTATGGCTTCGAGAGATGATGCAGTTGATGTTATCAGATGATACTGATAGTGATGATGGTGCTCGTGATCTAATCATGAGATAGCATGTGTGGCTATGATGATGTTATCAGTTGAATGGTATGTTTGTGATCAATACCATTTCTTTCAATACCTCCCTATCTAGGAGGGAGTGTTCATATTATGGTAGCTATGGGAGGTATTAACCTCCACGTGTAACCCTGAAAAGAATAGAATATTCCAGGAAGCAAAAAGAAACCCTAAAGCATTGTACATAACCCTAGAAGACAAGTTGACTAAAGGAAATATTTAATATTGAGTTTTTAGCCTCCAGAATGAGAAGTCGGCCCAGATAGCTAAGGAGGAGCAGTATAAATACAGGATTCCATATCTCATTTGAAGGACACAGCTCGCAACTGCAGAAATCTAGTGCACACTACAGAAATTCAGTAAGTGCGCAAGTCTGGAGAGTACTTGCAGTTGCAGCTACTATAACTAGTATTTTCAGTTTTAGGCTTGGACTTTCTATTGGTTATGGTTTGGTATTTATTCTTGGCACACTATCTCTGGAGAGTGGTACACTACCCTGATTGGATTTTGGACTTAGGGTTTGCTTCCGAAATTACTCTCTCTGTCAAGGTTAAGGTGCTCGTGGGTGGCTTCGGCCTATGGTTGGGTGACAATATTGCTATATTGTCTATGGTTAAATGAGCACACCTACTTTTCTAACATGACCAAAATTGGGTGTGCCAAATGAAATTTATGATCAATTTCATAAACCTTGCTAAATTTTGTCCTTTCCTAGCAAGAGAACTTGTACATAATGCCACGTGTCCAATATTTAATATTGTATTCTAAAAATTGTATCAGAAAAACTATGGACTATCTTATTTCAAATTAAACTAGTCTCACAGAATTTGGATCTGTCTGAAGAAGATATGATTGTTTTACCTAGAACACTTGTTTGAGAATAGTTATAGGACTAGTCAAAAACTCTATCTTCCACAGGGTATATCTATGAAAGTATAATGAACCAGAAGCTACAATTTGCACCAGAGATACCTTAACATGTCTTATAAATAAAATCTTGAATCCATATAAATGAAAAATATATCCTTATGCATGATTTCATTAGGAATCTAATAGAAATATATCCTTAGACAAAGTTATCGAATGAAGTACTTCATCCATATCTTTCCTTTGTTAGTATGCATACTGAATGGTTGATGACATGCATAAGTCAGAATATCGATTACACAAATAAAGAATAGAATATCTCTTTTATATGAAGGATTTAAGGTGTGTAATAGACCCATTGTTAATAAATGGAGTAGGTTTCTTAGACTAGATGTGAAGATGATATTCATTTGGTGATTAAGTAGTTAATGGAGATGCATAGTGAGAGATGTTTTTGAGATAATAGTGAATGATGCCAATGAATCCTATTGATACTTACCTTTTTGTTTTTTTGGTGATTGTCATTTGGACTTATTGGAATATGTATTTATGTCTTTACACAATATATTTATATCAATAGTTGTAACATTCTATACATATGAAATTATCTTCGAGTATTTTTGATAACTAAATTATAACTACGATGCATATTGTAGCAATAAATATGTTAGTAAATCATTCCATATTATGGATGGAATTTATTAATAAAGGAAACAACAAGTTAGGAGATGAATCTTTGTAATACTTGTTGATGGCCCTAGGAATAGCAGCAATAATTTATTGTACTCTTGGCTCCTTACTTTAATTTATCAACCCAAGGTTCATACAAACTTAAGAGGTGCTATGCATTGTGTGTGCAATATGCATTTGTCAGTAGCAAAGGTATGAGACTGAGCAAAGGTTAAAAATGYGTGGAATGATGGAGAAAAATAAAAATAGCATAAAGCAACTCTAAACTATTGCTWAAAGARAAAAAAAAACTAATCTAAAAGTAAAACTAATCTCGATTGCATGAAAATAACTTATTATAATGGAAATAAAGGATATTGAATCATAAATCTTAAACTGAAAATAGAAGATGAATTCAATCTAAGTTATGACAGAATGTTGTAATTGAAATAAAACCATACTGATGCATGAATAAAACAAGCTAATTGTACAACCCTTTGATCAATAGAAACACATATGTATTTTATTGTTTATTAATGTTTTCATGAAAGGAATATGAAGATAAATGAAATGTTAGACTAAAATTGTTCTACAAGATATTTCTACAGGAACTGTACAGTTTATATAAGAAGCGGTAATGACATCTAGAAATGTAATGTAAGTCTTTAAAAGCATCAAAAAATATAGACTATAATAAAATCAAATGGATCCGAGGTTCTTGGCCTTGGGGGGGCACTTAAGAGTGCTCCAAAAGGCTATTAAAAATTTCTACAAGATGTCTGTTGTAACTAGCTAGTTAGTGATAATCTTAACAAAATATGGGATTGATCATGCAAAGCTAAATTAAACTTCAAAAGAGAATGAAATACTAACTAATCACTCATTA
>JASDQU010307519.1:131918-145472 GCA_032191745.1 Picea mariana
ACCATATAATACCGCGCAGCCACAGTACAATGTAGCACAACCTCAGTACAATACCACGCAGTACAATCAGGCGCCTCAGTATAATGCGTCGAGAGGAGATCGAGAAGGCTATAGAGGTGGAGGACGAGCGAGAGGAGTTTTTGGACGAGGTAGAGGACTAGTGGTATGTCACAGTTGTCAACAACCGGGACATTATGCAAGGGAATGTCCACTTCCACAAGCAACATGTATGTATTGTCACGCATCAGACCATGATATGGAAGAATGTTTGACACTATTAGTAAATTTTCATAAAAAGAGGAACCAAAACAACCAAAATGTTCAGTGGATCTCAACCGAAGCGAGGGATGAAGGATGAAACATCAACATAGTTACCCATGGAGGAGCTAAAATAGGAAATGACGCAGTCCGACAAGAGCCAGTACAACACCAGTGGGTAAAGAAGAACGTCGAACCAAGGAAGCAATTCGACTCACAGAAGGAGAAGGAGATATTTATGCAAGCCCAACAAGAATTTTAGAAGGAATACATTGCGTCGACTTCAACTGCGAAGCAAAGAAAGGAAATGCTAGAGTATGATATGCCTCCATTATTGGATCATACCAAAAAAATGAAACCCATGGGACAAGTAAGTACAATCAAAGGCTTTTTGCAATCATGTTTCAAAGTATTAAATGATCCATCATCTGTGAAAATACTGCAAAACATATTAGAAATATGTAGTATAGATATTGAAGGCAAACTAGAACAAAAGACAGTCAATCACCTACATACAAGGAGAAGAACAATTAGGGAGTTCATAATGAATGCCAACATCGGATATTTCAACATGGGAGATATCATACTAGATCTAGAATTTGAAGTTAATGTATTACTAAAGAAGACATGGAAATGCATGGGAGAACCCACATTAGGATATTCATCGGTTCAACTGAAACTAGAAAACTAACACAGAGTCCTACCAATTGGTAGACTAAAAGGAGTGACAGTAGACCTGGATGGGGTGCACACTAAAGAATATTTTGAAGTGATTGAAATAGTGGACAACACAACACCATATCCAACGTTGCGTGGTCTGGATTGGGAGTTTGACAACCAGGCCATAATCAATTTGAAGACACGAAAAATAACATTTGAGTTAGGGGAATACAAGGTCATTGCGCCATTAGACCCATCATAAGGGAAAAGGTTTGTAGAACCCACTTTCTTAGACTTAGAGGAAATCATCCAGTTGTACATAACAACTGTGCACGATGAGCATTATGTGAACCAAACTCTATATGGGATACTCAGTTGGCAGAGCATTACTTCATGTGTGACTGACTCAGATACTAGTTTAGATAAATGGCAACAAAGGCTACATAAGTTTCCATGAGAATATGTGCACGAATAGACCACACAGTAATATGGGTAGGCACGAAAATAAGGGAACCACCCAGTTTCCACGAAATAAACGATCTGGAAATATTTTGGCATAGTATGAAGATGAATTTTTAGAGAATCAGAGACTCTTAACACTTGATATAGCACTCAAGGCCACACCTGCAAGATGGTGGGGCCCACACAAAGAGACAATCACATATTGGTACCAATGTAAGCGGTTACTGTGCATAAGGTTCGGCACGGAATAGAAAGACAACAAGCAGCAGAAGTATGATGGATAGGGGGCACCATCGGAACACTTGGAGAAGTGAAGAACATTGTGGAAACTGACACCCCCAGAGGAATGGCCTCACCATTTCATACACACTCTAGAGGGTATACCAGCGAACTGGTATACAGACCAGGAACTGCGGAGAGGAACTACGACCTAGACAGTGTTGCAACAGAATTTTACAATTACTTTTTAATTCGAGCATGAAAACCCCAACATAGACCAAGCCATTAAACATATAAGAGGGGTGATATTCATCAAGGAAACAGAAGTCAAACTCATAACAGAAGAACAACATCGGAACAAACAGACAGTTAAGGAATTGTTGTCATGTTACCATGTGCATGAAGACACCCCAGAGGAAGACGATCCTCGTGATATTCATATCAAGGAAGCAGAAGGCGAGAGAGAAGTGGAGGGTCCACCTATAGAATCAAATTTCATTGTTTCATCGATCAAGGTAAGGAAATTCGACATTGGGATAGTTGAGAATCCCAAAATGGCTAGCATCTGAGATTACTGGGATGAGAAAACGGTAGAAAGCATAACAGAGTTACTGCGCGAGTACATCAACCTATTTCCCGCAACATTATAGAGATGAAGGGTATAGTGAGAGAGCTAGGAGAAATGAAGATACCACTTAGAGTTGAAGCAAGACCAATCAGACAGTGACCATACATATTGAACCCAATCTATAAGAAGAAATTCAAAGCTGAGATTGACAAAATGCTCGAAGCTGGAATTATAGAACTAGTGGAAGAATCGGAATGGATAATATCAATGGTAGTTTAGGAGAAAAAACAAGGAAGGATAAGGATATGTGTTGACTTGAGGAATTTGAATGATGCATGCCTACATGAACCATTCTCCACACCTTTCACGGATGAAGTGTTGGAGAACGTAGGAGGACATGAAGCTTACTCATTCACTGATGGATTCCCAGGCTACCACTAGATCAAGATAGCACAGGAATACAAATATAAGACCACGTTCACTACAGAATGGGGATCTTACCAATACACAGTCATGTCGTTTGGACTGAAGAATGCACCAGCAATATTTTCCAGATTAGTCATCGTCGCATTTAAGGAATTTATCCACCAGTTTTTAGAGGTCTACTTGGATGATTGGATGGTATATAGCCTCTTGAAATACCATGTGGAGGTCTTACGGTTGATGTTAGAAAGATGTAGGCACTTCCATATATCATTAAACATAAAAAAAAATGTATATTCGGAACACCATTTGGGATATTATTGGGTCATATAGTATGCAAACAAGGTTTACTAGTACATCCTACAAAGATCGCAGTAATTGTTAAGTTGCCACCACCAAAAACAGTATGTTAGCTAAGAGCAACATTGGGGCACATAGGGTACTATAGAAATTTCATCAAAGGATATGCGCAAATTACTGCGCCAATGGAAAAATTGTTAAGAAAAGATACAAAGTTTCAGTGGAACGATGAGTGTCAACACGGTCTGGATACCCTAAAGGAAACGATGGTCACCGCGCCAATATTATTATTTCCATATCAGGAGAAGAAATTCCACATCCATGTATATGCATCATCCATATCACTTGGAGCTATCTTGGCACATCCAGGAGTGGGGGATCTGGATCACCCCATAGTGTTTGCAAGCATAAAGTTATCAGAATCAGAGCAGAGCTATAACATGACAGAGAGGGAAGGCCTAGTTATGGTCTACGCACTACATAAGTTTGGACATTACTTATTGGGAAAACACTGTAAGATGTTCATAGATCACTTAGCTCTTAAATACCTAGTCAACAAGCTAGTGTTGGGGGGGAGAATATGTCAATGGTTACTAATTTTTCAAGAATTTGACTTTAAAGTAATAGTCAAGCCAGGAAAATTGAATGCAGGACTTAACCACCTATCAAGGGTCACAAATGGAGAAGAACCTACGAATTTAGAAGACAAATTATTGGATGCGCAGTTATTTTCAGTCGAGATCACCGATGAAGACTTTGTAGACATCATTCAGTACTTGAGCATAGGTACTGCGTCGCAGGAATACAACACCGTGCAAAAGAAAAACCTGGTAGTATGGGCCGCAAACTATCAACTGATTGTTGGACACTTATACAAAATGGGTGCAAATAGCATCTTGCGAAGATATGTGTTAGAACATGAAATACCAAGAGTTTTAACATAATCCCATGAGGGAATAGCAGGAGGACATTACGCAGGCAAATCTATCGCACAAAAGTTATTGCGCGCAGGACTATGGTTGTCGACCATTCATAGAGACTCAAAGGAGTATTGCCAGAGATGTGACGTCTGTCAAAGGGTTGGTAAACCCAACAGAAGGGATGAGATGCAACTATGACCACAGGTAACATTGCAGGCATTTGATAAGTGGGAAATAGACTTTGTGGGACCAATCAACCCACCAACAAAAATAACAGGAGCAAAGTACATCATCACCGCGACGGAGTACCTAACAAGATGGGTGGAAGCAGCACCAGTGAAGGATTGCAGCACAAAAACAGCAGCACATTTTTTTATTTGAGCAAGTAATCACTAGATTTGTATGCCCAAGAATTTTGATGAGCAACCAAGGCATGCACTTCGTTAACAGCACTATCAATGCCATGACAGAAGAGTTTGAAGTCCATCATCAGAAGAGCACACCATATCACCCACAGGAAAATGGAACAGTGGAATCATTTAAAAAAATCCATGAGAATGCACTTACAAAGATCTATAATGTCAATGGGGATGATTGGGACCTCAAAATACCAATGGTATTATGGGCATACAGGACCATGTGCAAGAAGATGACAAGGCATAGGCCATTTAAACTGGTATATGGCCAAGAAGCAGTAGTGCCATTAGAATTTCTAGTACCAAGCTTGCGCGTAGCAACAATTACACACATGATGGAATGAGGCGTAGTACAAGAGAGACTAAATCAGTTGATGACCATGGAGGAAGATCATATCCTAGTAGGATTCCACCAACAAGTCCAAAAAACAAGGGACAAAGCTTAGAATGACAGACACATCAAGAAGAAAAATTTCAAGGAAGGAGATTTAGTATTGATGTATTACAGCAAATCCCTTTAGCACCCAGGAAAGCTTAGAATGCACTGGTTAGGACCGTACGAAGTAAAAAATGTCACAGATGGAGGCACTGTACAATTGAAAGACTTATCAGGCACAGAACTCATAGGGATGATCAACGGGAGCTGACTGAAGCTATACAAGGATAGTCGACCACCCACCGCGCAGTAAAAAAAAAAAAAAAATTTAAACAGTACCAACAGAGGCACAATGCGACAGAAGAAGGAAGAGCACGCACACTTAGGAACACAAACTCAACGAGGATAAGGACAATAGCCAGGTCACAATGGAAACAAGCAGGAAAAGAAAATACGACAAAATAAGTACGAAATGACGAAGTTATGCAGAATTGAACGTCGGAAAGGACCAATGGGACATCACATTAATCGCACCAACTGGAGATGGCAAGGGAGAGTAATGGAAAGTATGAAGGAATCAAAGGTTCATTAAATCTTTCATAAAGGTAGCATCTTCGACAAGTTTCATACGATTCCCATACAAAACACGGACGCAGGAGCAAACAGTGTATTGAAAAACTGGAAACAATAGAGAGCGAGAAATCATACGAAGCATAGAACACATCTCATAAAGGTTACAGAGACCATTGAACTCAAAAAATGGTCGACATTCACCACTATGGCACAACCAAAATAAGTAAAGTTGACCCAGACTACACGACACTCCAAAATTAGAACCAGGGCATAGGCACAATCACAGGAAGGCGAACAACAGTCGTCGGAGGTCATTAATGTCGAAAAAATCCCGTCACCAGATACAACACCGGTGAACCCCACACCCCTGGTTGAATAAACCCAATAGCCAGCACTGGAGGGCATGAATGTAGATATGCTAGTAGATGCACAAGAGAAATAGAACCAAGACGTAGAAACCCTGAAGGAGGCACAACCAGAGAACATTGAAGCAACTCTAAGAGTCAATGGAACGACGACGAACCAGGAAGCAACAGTCGAGCCGGACGAATCTCAAACAATTGTGTCAGACCACCCACTGGAAGGAATAGTAGAAGATGTCACGGGCTAGCCATAATGGTATTCCGAAGTACAAACGATGGACGTTGGAACCTCGATCCAACCACTACTGAAGAAACACAAGAAGTAGATACCTAGGTCACCTCGCAAGCAACCCCTCGCAGCCCTTGTTTTGTCGCATATACCAAATGGGGTACGGGTGAAACCAGACTTGATAGGTCATGTCAAGAAGTTGAAATACTTGGACCATGATATAATGGACACAGACAAGTTCCCAGAATTCGCAAAGAGAGTATACTTAGAAACTGTGGGAGTGAATGTAGTTGAGGAACTGATTTATCAACCACTTCAATGGGCAACGGGATTGGAGAAAGCAAGGATTTTAGGTCTACTAGAACTACCACACTTTGGCAGAGGAAAGTATGCAAACAGTTGCATCAAACAACTGATGGCAGTCACACATGGCAGGGATATATGGTTGGACAATATCGTCTTGATAGCGTAGAGATCATTGTGCACATTACAGGGTTGTCATCCTGGGGCATGGATCCCGTGCAATTTCTCAACGATAAGACAAAGGAGAAATCACTCGCAGAAGAGATGAAGAAGAAATATGACATTAACAGGGGGACACAAGGCATCATCATCAAGAGGATCAATGATGTCATGACACAAATGGCTGCAAAAATATTATCCTGCAAGATGCTAAGAAAATGTCGCAGGGAGGAAGTTTCATCTGGGGTCATCGTAGTTGTAGCACAATGCGTCGAGGGCACTATTTGAGCTATCCATTCACGCACTCTCGAGGATTTTGAAAATGTTGTTCACAACAGGGACATAATTCAAGACGAGTTGGCAGTCATGCGATAGTTCCTCAAGCAAATCGAGGAAGCACAGGTAGCAGGCAGCAGCAAAGCAATAGGGTCGTCAACATTACAGACAGGAAAGGAATCTAAAGGAAGGGAGTGAGATACAGTCCACAAAATACCGCAGCCAAGTGCGAAATTCCACATTACACCTAGTATGTTACACATGGATGATATCGTGGGGCAGACATCCTTAAATAAATTAGCTCAAATCCAATGGGTGTTTCCCCGGATACCATCCAAATCTCTACACAAATTACAGGTAAGCATTACCCAAGAGGTACAGTCTCGTGCACGAAAAAACTTAGTCGAATTACAGTAGGCAATGGAGAAGCGGGGCACGCTGGAAATAATACGTGATCAGGCTAAGCTTGAGACCCAAGAGGAGAGGGAGCGCGTGAACGGATTGGAACAAAAAGTGGCAGGAACTTATGAGAAGATTCTAAAGACCACCTAGAGGGAAGAACTCACAGCAGCAGAAAATATTGATCAAATTGTCCAGGCAATCGATCAATATCAAAAGGAGATCGAGAATCTCCATGAGCAGCTCACACCCACCTCTCCACTAGAGGTAAGGGAGAAAAGGAAGCAGTAGGCAGCAAAGCAGATACAAGAAATAGAGTGACAGTTTAGCACAGTATCTCACTTGTTCAAGAATGCAGCACAGTTGTGGATGAAGCTAGAAGAGGATCAGTGTTGAGCCTCTAAATTGACATCCCCACTACCCTATTATACTCCTCATCTATACTTTTTTGGCTTACCTAAGCTTGGATAAATGACAAAGAACACTACCATTAGCCATTGATGAGGTCATAAGGTAAAGTATAATTGAATTCATGCATTTTGTGGTTTATTGAGCTAGGAGACTAAATGTTTCATGTACTAATGTTTTAAATTTCTATGTATAACCTTTGACCTCTAGATGAGTCCAACATTTATGTATCATCTTAGCCATCTGGTACTTATGCACCAGATCTCCACTATCTGAATCCAGTACCAAGCGCACCTTCCATTCAGATCCGGTACCAAACCATCAAATGTCGCGATCCGGTACCAGCAGCCACAGACTATTCTAGTCCGGTACCAACCACTTGCATATTGTTCGGATCTGGTACCATTTACCGAATCTCACCTGCCACAATCTGGTACCAATACAGGAAGCAGAATATACCAAGTTTAGCTCCAGATCGTGCCCAAGATAATTGTTGGATGTTTGTTGAATCATCAAAGCTCTAGCAAGGTTATGTTAAGCTAGTTTGTTTATTGCTTCATTCTCATACACTTTGTGTCATGAGGATGAAGCTTAAAATATGTAACCGAATATATAAATTTGACAATTGACTGATCTACTAAAGATTTCACCTCCTTTTGTTTCACGACTAAGACTGTTTAAATAGTCATGGCAAGGATGGTGGAGGTAGTAGAGAGTTAGCATAACATAGTATGTGAAGCAGTGTTACATATTGCAGGACAGATTTTGAGTTAAATTTTAATAGAAGGATGTCATTTATTTCCAGGTCTTGATCATTTATGAATGGATGTGAGTTGAGTTGTTAGCATAGTTTAATTCTATGTTTTGAAATTTGAGTAAGAGGAATGTGTGGATTGAAAGAAAGCTTACTGTAGACTCCAGTCGTTGACCTATTGAAGCGGCAAGGGCCCACCACCCAACAAAGGTCAGCATCATTATAGATTAGTGTTAGCAGTTGATTTCAATAGTATAAATGTTATACTAGTTGAAGCTTTGATCTTTTCAGATGATAGCAGTATAGTTCAGTTTAGATTTCGATTGCTTAGAGATCTTTTTTTTGTATATGCTCTATTTCTGTTTTTCTGAATTTGATTTTGTTTCATGGACATAAATGTTGGCAGCAGTAGTCAGACATATTTGAAGGAGAACTAGTGAAGTTCACAACAACACATTGTGAACCACAGCATACTCAGTATATTGACTATTGAACTACCCATGCTATGTCTTGATGATTGATGTGTGATTTCCCTTTCAGAAGTGTGATTGCATAGTTAGTTTTATGGGTCAGATAGCAGAGTTGATCTCTCAAAATAACTCCATCTCATACTTGCATGTGCCATAATGGAGAAGATAGCCTCTCTGTGAAAGACAACCAAAGTGTGTTTTGATTTGCTAGTTTGTTTTGTTTCCAGCATGCATAATCTAGACTAGTTGTATACTCATGACATTAGAATTACCTTCCTTACTAGTGTCTTATAACTCTGTTGATTACGAATCTCAGATTGATAATTAATAAGTGCATTATATTACACATATAAGTATCACAACAATCAGCAAGTCTAGCAGTGGGACAAGGAGGAAGAGAGGATAAGCACAACTATCCAAGACCTCAAGTAGAACATTCAACATTTTCGAGAATGCAGCACAGTTGTGGACGAATCTAGAAGAGGATCAACAAGTCTAGCAGTGGGACAAGGAGGAAGAAAGGATAAGCACAGGTATCCATCATGAAGCATGTCAAAGGGGCGCATGATATGAAGAAACTACAGGCTGAACTCACCACTGTGCAAACACTAAATAAGGAGCGTCAAGCTCAAATGGAACCACTTCAAGAGCGGGTAGTAGAAGTACTTGCACAGGCAGAGGAATCTAAGACACATATAGCATAGACCCAAGAAGAGTGCACAGAATTGATCAGTGACGAAATTGCAGTCCAAATAGTAGACACACTCAAGGAGAAGACTGCACAGGCATAAACACAAGTAGCAGAGCTCAAGGAGAAGTTCCAGACAATCATGAGGGAGATCGACAAAGTGCACAGAGGTTGGGTGGCTCGAGATGAGCCACATGTCAGTGTTGGGGGCCTGTTGGAAGCAGGCCAAAGCGGAAAGAAAGGTGATTTTGGGAAAGAAGGCATGCACTAGGAAAGCGACAGTTGGAAGGAAAAGAAGCATGCACGCATGCATGGAAGACCTAACGACGTTAGAGTTAGAGTTTTGGTAATGTATTGTAATGGTTGAAGAGCCAGAAATGTATAAATATAGTTACCTAGGTCTCATAGTGGGGTTGGCTATGGTATAGGGATATAGTTGTCATATGAGTTAGTAGAGAGATGAATACGAAGAATGGATGGTATGTAATATTTTTTTGTATGGCCTACTTGTGTAAGTTGTTGAGCTAGAGAGGATTGAGGAGGGTAGATATTGAGGGTTAGATCGCAGGCTGAGGAGCCTGGTGTCATCTAGTCTGCCTCACAACAGATCTCAACCCAACTAAGAAGAGTTGTAAAGTGCATGGTGTTGTAGTTAAGAACAAATATAATAAAAGAGAGACCAACCAAATATTTGTGGACGTAGCCCAAGGGAGGGTGAACCATGGTAACATCTGTGTTATATGATTGAATGCATGTGTTTCCTTATTGTCTTCAAGTAAATATTTCTATGTTGAATGAATGCGTAGTTATATTTCCTACATAATCATGATAACAGTGTATTACATTAATAAGCTATAATAGAACTTTTAGTATACAGTTATAAGATCTCTCACTCAATCCTAGGTTGCAAACACGTGAGTATTGCGGCCAGCCATTAAGACTATCTCGGGTGAGACTGCGCAGTGCACTCTGAGTGTTGTGTTGCCTTCTTGTTTACCAGGAGGGTCGATAGTTTTAGAGGCTTTGTTGGAAACCCGAATAGACATGAACCCTGGGTCAATATGAACTCGGATAGGATAATGTAGTAAACCAACAAAGAGAAACAATTGTTACAATCAAATCCTGGAGATAACATCAAATGACTGCACAAGTATTACAATTGGTTGATATATCATTTTTTTGGGGAACAGTTTCATCCTCACGATACGAAGTTCATAAGGATGAAGTGTATCATGGTCTTCAATGAACAAAGGATGTTTGAGACAACAAACTCCTTGGACCCATCAAAAGAAAATTCGTTCAAACGACAATCCCGTAGATGTAGAACTAGTACTGGATGTGCACAACTGGAACAAGAATATTAGTATCAGATGCATACAGTCAAATTTATCGGTATCGGACTACCCCAGAAATAGGTACTGGACAAGTATAGAAATAGGTATCGGACGAACACAGCATTGGTATCGGACAAGCGCAGAAATAGGTACCGGACGAATTGAATATCAGATGAACGCCAAAACGGGTACCAGATGAGTAGGAGTTGTTTCATAATGTCTTCTAGGATCAATCAAAGTAATTAGAGAGCATTTAACATCAATTATTCAATTCCAATTATTAAGAAATATCATAAATCGTGATTTAAACATAAGTTACCTCATATATACCAAGAATGGCTAAAAGACGTGTCTTTGAAGAAAATAGGCAAATAGTGCATATGTTTGAGGCAAAGTTGGTCAAGATATAGGACAATATAAGGTAATTGGAGGCATCAAAAAGGAGACCCAACAACTTGTAAGAGAGGTATATTTATGAAAAAAAATCTTAATTTCTCCTAAAAGTTATTTTTCCTCAGATGTGTAATTTTTCTTTTCTTGTAATCTTTCATGATAAGGAGGAGTTTGTGGTTGGGGTAAGGTAATATATTCTTTCTCAGATTCTACATTTTCTATGATCTTGTGTTGTTGGTGTAAGATCTTTCCTGATATAAGATTCATCTCTTGTAGTTCCAAGGAATAAGTCTAATAAGTTGTAGCATTGTTGTACACGGGTTAAACTTACTTGTTGTTCGGATTTGGAGCAAGTTGAGTAGGTAGCTGAGGTTGTTTAATATGAACATTGTTTTGAGTAGTTTTGTTAGGTTAAGGAGGAGGACGTAGTAATGCAATTTGTTGAAAATCTTATGGCCTCCATCCTTGTGGAGGTTGACTCCACTGATTTTGTGGCATGCTAGAAAAAGATTGGTATGGAGGAAAAATTGGAGTTCCTTGGTACTTCCAAGGATTTAGGTTTTTCCAAGGGTAAGGGTTATACCATGGTTGAGGATACATTTTAGAATTATATGAACAAAATTTTTTAGCAAGATTGAAGTTCAAACTTGTTTGGAAGGGTTTTGGTGCTCTAGGCCTCCTTTGATTGATGAAGTATAGTGATGCCAAATTCTCCTCTTTTCCTTGAAATTGTTGTTTAAGGTTGTTTGTCATTGATGTAAGACCTTGAAGAAATCCTGATAGGACAAAGGATGAACTCCAAAGTGGTCCCCTTATGGTGAAATCCCTCACGGGAAGACGCTTTGCAGATTGAGTTATCCTAGAAGTATGGTTAGAGAACCCATGCTTATTTGTGGAATAATGAGATGAAGGTCAGTGAATTTTTAGTGAAACTATCCTATATGGATAGTTCTTGTCATGCCATTTATGGTGGTATGTGGAATGTCACATAACTCCTCACGGTTAGAAAGTTATGGCCATAAGAAGTTGGAGAACCCAGGTTTGGGTAATGGACCCAAGTTTGTTTGATGGATAACGGTATGAGTTTTGATATATTTTTAGGTAATACTATTATATATGTATATTACATGTCATTCCATTTCTGGTGGTATGTGGAACATCAAATAACTCCTCACGGTGTGAAATTTATGGCCTTACGAAGTTGGAGGACCCTCATATGTCATCTAGAAGCCCCAAAATATCAAAGTAGTCAACGTGGTTTAAGATTTTTTAGAAGGTAAATAATAAATTGAAGTGATGAGTGTACTATAATTCAAAGTGAATACAAAATAAATTATTTAAATGATAAATTTAATGGATAAATTAGAAGTGGGTTAACCCTAAAATAAGGAAAGTGGGCAAAGTGGCCTAGAAGATGTTTTTAAGGAAGCTACTTGGAGAGTATAAATAAGAGGCAAGGCTCTCTCATTTTAGATAAAACTTGAGAATGTTGAATATATATAGGTGTGTGAGGTAACCAAAGGATATATAAGCTGAATTTCTGAGGGAAGGTGAAGAAAAGAAGGCTGGAATTCAAGGAAGGATAAATTCTTTTGATGATGCTTTCTAAGGTATGTTATTTACAGGTCATCTCACCATTTTCGCAATAAATTTTTTTATAGAATGATTCAGACTGTGAAATTTCTATTCCATTGATAAAACATATCCAAGTATCTGTGCTAAGAAATTCATCTTGTGGGTCATTTTATTTTTGGAGTTACACTCTGTGGAAAAGAGGGTTTGTGGCTAGTCCTAAAACTAGTCTAAAACAGGTCTTTTGGGTAAAAATGTCATAACTTATTCATAACATATCCAAATTCAGTAAGACCAAATGTGTTGGTTAGAGTACAGTATTTATTATTATTTGTAATAGTTTCAGATCAATTTGACAAATATTATGTGCGTTCCACACTCTACAAGTTTGCTCTCTAGAATAAACCAGAATTCAGCAAGGGATGTCATTTTTGCTATAAATCCTTTTCTGGGAGGTTCCAAGTGGTGACACCTGGAAGAATTGAATAAAACACACTAAATAACATTGTGTATAAGTTTTAGATCTTTATTCATTACAAGTACAAAGTTATGATTATTTCAAGTGGGTTGTTGACTAATCCAAAACTAGTCATGTGAGACTAAAGAAAAGTTTGATGAAAATACTAGTCTCTTGTTGTTAAAGTTAAGGAAGGTTTGCATATATGTGATCATATACACTAGGTCTAGTACACAGTTACAAATCATATTTGGATGATGAATTTGATGAGGGCTTTTGGTTAAGGTACATGTTGGATACATGGTTGAGACAAGTAGTTGATGAGTTGGCACATACATGAAGTGTATAGTTGATGATGTTGGTACATATTGATGAGTCATAGTTGATGAGTAGTTGACACATGATTGGTACATGGTTGGTTTCACTTGTTTATGGTACTGTTTGATTACAGGTTGGTGCATGGTTGATGCACTTGTTTATGGTATAGGTTGAGGTACAGGTTGATGCATGGTTCAGGTTTATTGGTACAGGTTTACATTGGTATATCTCATCATGATAGTGTGACAGTGGTTCCA
>JASDQU010307520.1:24880-53132 GCA_032191745.1 Picea mariana
AAAAAAAAAAAAAAAAAAAAATTGTAGAATTTATTTGAGAATTTGAGAGGAAATAGCCATCTAAGCACCCTATGAACTCTTCAGTCCCACAACCTTCATGAAAAAACCCAAAAAATAGAACAATAAGTTACGACAGAAAATCGCGGCTTTTTCTGGAAAACCCTAAAAAACTACTGAATTTAAAATGATCATAACTTCACTTCTCGGACTCCGTTTCGGTTGATTTCATTTTTTTAATTGGGTGAAATTTTGAGAGGAACTCATATATGTAATTGTTTTGGGAAAATTCATCTTCCATATGATACATAAATTAAAAAAAAAAAAAATTGCGTCACTATCCGCAAAAAAAACCTTGAAAATTTGCATATTTTAAAACTTCAATATATTGACTTCTTGGACTCCGTTTCAGATGATTTGTTTTTAACTTGGGTGTTTTTATGAGAGGAACTCAGATATACAACCTGTTTCTACAAATTTTGCACAGAAATATACCAAAATGTTTTGGAATGTCGCGGCCTTTTTTTTTCTTCTCCGAAAAAAAAATCTGCAAAAATAAAAAATATTTGCCCACAATGTCTGCCAAGGAAAGTGCTCTGATACCACTTGTTAAGAACCAAATACTTGCATACATAAATACCACAAATATTCAGAAAACAATATAGAAAACCACAAATTTATTATAGAAACCCTTGAGGTAGGGAAACACCATACAATGGATCATATTATGGAAGGGATCCTCTCATGTTCACTTTCCTCTTTGAGGGGGCATCCTCCTATTGAGCTACCGCTCCAAATACAATATTTCTCTTCATATCCCGTTACATTGTTTGAATGTTTTTATATAGTGCTACCATCACCTAAGAACATTCTATAGAAGGAATCTTCTAGAAGTAGAACCTTCTAAGAAGTCCTCTTACATTTATTATATCTAACTACCCATTTATTATATCTAAGTACCATAGTGGGCCTTATTTAATAACATAGTGGACCTATTCCACCTTACATTTAATGGCCTCCACTATTATCACTATGGACCCCCACTACTACCTCTCTAGCTACCTAACACTTACACCATCACCAAGGTTGTGGGTGACAACGATTTTGAGTTCAACACTCCCCCCTTCCTTGGCTTGCACCCAGTGTGTAATGTGGACCTCCTCTGGCCATATTTTCCACCTTGGAGATCACAGAACAATTGAAACCAACATAGCTCAATCCTAACTACATGGAATAGGCATCCACTGATCAGATAGTTGATACACAGGTTAAGGGAACTTACCAGTAGAGGATCCATATTTATCTAGTTGTCAAGGCAGGGAAACTCTAGCACCAAGGAAAGTGACTCATCCAGAGCCAAATTCAACAGAAATTTGTTCACCTGATGGGGGAACTCAATACAATGGAGACCATTGTTTCCTAAGGGAGGATAACTGATCCAAGTGGATATTGGTGGCCACCCACCTATTCTAACTGGCTCCTCTGTAACTCTTTTTAATTGTGGGTTCTACACTTCTAGAGTTGTATGAATCCCTACACAACTTCCAGGTGGAAATTTTTGGTCGCCCACATAATCAAATTGTATTATTTTGGAATTTTTCATGTCAGTACATCATTATGTACTTCCAGGGTTGTTTTGGGGCCCTAAATAATGTTTTTTTAGCTTGCCATAGTTATAGAGAGTCAAAGTTTGATATAATAATGTGTATTTCTCTAAAAAACCTTTCCAACAGGCTATCACATGCCTAAAATGGAGCTCGTATGCAAATGTTACGACCTCGGGAAGTTGAGGTACCAACTTACCCATCAAACCTACATAACTTTTGGTTTTTCACCTTCTAGGGTTAGGTTTTTGTATGCTTAGGTTTTTGGTATTCATGAGTAATGTTAAAAAGGCCTCTGGAGCCTCATTATAATCATTCTTCTTAGAAAAATGCGCATAGAAGTCACATCTCTTCTCATAGATAGCTACCACTATTCATGCAAGTTGTTTTTATTTCCATAGTTTTACAGTTTCAACCTATTTTATCTATTCAATAGATTTTTGTGTTCACTGGATATCTATTGTTTTTCTCTATATCTCTATGTTATTATTTTCATTCTATTATTCATTTTATTCCACTCATAAATTCGAATCACAAAGACACATAGTCTCCACTAGTGGTACAAAACCACCGAAGTAGAACACAACTACTTTCTAGAGTCACACAGCCTCCTCCAGTGGTACACAACCACCGAAGTAGCACACATATATTGTCCATAGTCATAAAGTCTCAATCATAGTCGTATTACTACGTGTGTGATGTTTCTTATCTCAACAGGTTCGATAATGAATTACCCCATCAGTCATCTCATGTGACTGATCCAGGGAACCCTTGGCTAGAGGGGTTAGTCGACATGAGAAGAAACAACACACCTCCCTCTCAACAAGGGTAGACATTTGATAACACCCCAAGCTTGTCCTTGAAGTACTCATACTTCATTCTTGAAAATGGCTTGGTGAGAATGTACGCTATCTTCTCATCTATGGATATGTACTGGAGCTCGACAAATCTTCTCTCCACCATGTCCTAGATGTAATGATATTTGATCTCTCTATTCTTATACCTTTCATGGAATACAAAGTTATTGGTAATCTTCACACAACTTTGATTGTCACAATGTATCAAAAGTTGGCTCCAATTCTAGATGAAATATCTCAGGTAGCAACTTTCAGAGCCACACTACTTCACGACTTGCCACGCTTTCTATCATATACTCTACTTCTGATGTATTAAGTGACATTGATGTCTACTTCCTACTCAACCATGATATAATTCCTAATTATAGACTAAAAGAAAGCATTTGGAAGTACTTTTCTGATCCATTGCACTCCCTGCCCAGTCAAAATCTGTATATCAATGCAGCTTCACATCTCCACCTGAGACATATCTCAATCCATAAACAACCATACAACTAATTTACCTTAACATATTCTTTGTTTCCATCCAATGTACCTCTCTAGGTTCAACTGTGTGTTGATTCAAGGTATTCATTACAAAGCATATGTTTGTCCTGGTGTTAACCAGGGACATCAAGGATCCAATGAATTGTCTGTACATCATGGGATCCACCAAATATGAATATTTTTCAATGAAGATATTTATATTTATCGTCATGGGTATGGGAATGGACTTACATTCCATCATCTCAAATTTCTTTAGCATCTCAACAGTATATTTTCCTTGGCTAAGGAAAAATTGCATCTCATCTCAGCCATACTTCCAATTCCAAAAAGTAATGCATCAGACCTAGATCCTTTATATTCAACTCTGAAACGAGCTCCCTATCGCACCCAACTATGAGCTTCTCATTTCCTATCAGAAACAGGTCATGCATATTTAGGATCAATGGGAAACCATCCCCAAGCTCATCAAATATTTGTCTGATCTAGTATGCCATATCTTGGGTGCCTGCATAAGCTTGTACAAATATTACTTTAATATGTATACATGAGACTTCTTCCCATGTATCTTTGTAGCTACTTTATGTAGAATTATTCTAGTTACTGGAGCAAGTGTCTCATCATAATATTCTCCCTCTTACTGGGAGAATATTCTAGCCAGAAATATCAATTCACACTTCCATCTACAACATGCTTGATCTTGTAGTTCAACTTGAGAGTCACTACTGACTTTCCTTCTGGTATCGGAACTACCTCCCACACATAATTCTTTATGATGTACTGATACTCCTCCATCATGGCATCCTTCCATTCCTTCTTCTCAACATCTTCTTCAAAAGTGGAAGGATTTGAATAAATTCCAGATAGAATGTGTGGTTTATGGAACTGAGGCAAGTCTATATCCCAGTCTTTCTAACTAACTGTCACTATATAAAGATATATCGGTGACAAGGGAATCCTCCTAGGAGATATTACATCTCCTATAATCCTCTGAAGATAGATATATCCTCTTTAAGTCCCAAAAGACGTCTATGTCTTCTTCTGAATCAACTGAATCTCTCTGAGATCAGTCTTTCTTTGATTCTGAATGCTCCCTCTTAAGATTGAATCCCTTTGATTCTATACAATCTCTTGAACCACCTTCTTTCATTGCATCTGTTGATTTATTCTAAAGTCTGATCTCCTATGGATTGTGTTGGGAGGTTTCTCCACCCTACTGGATCCTAAGGGTTGACTCCCTTTGAAATATAACTCCTTTTGAGTTGGTACTTGGTGGGATCACCTACCTCACCACTGGTGGAGTCATATGATTCTCTTCATAGTATGTTTTATACATGCCATGAATATGTATCTCCTTTGCATTATGCAAGGTATCACTAGAAAATGTTGGTTTTATTACATCATTTCTACGTAGGCCCTTCTAGCACTAATGAATCTTCCTGATGATATGAAGAGTGGTCAAATTAATTGTATGACCATCTTTGGAGTCTTCTTATCCTCACATTAAATATCCATAAGAGATAATATTCTTTGTCTTCTACTTCACCTGGTTGTGTACATTTGTGTAGAATGTCTAAATACTTGTCTCCTGTAATCATCATCATAGATCATTCTCATAGATATCACCTGTGACCTACCTAGAGCAAGAGACAAGAACAAAAGTTCCATGGTAACCTCCATGGAATGGTTAGTAATAAATAACATCTCCTAGAGGAGATCAATTTCATCTTCCAAACAAGTATATCATCAATGATGAAAATTTTCTTAATGGTAATCGTAATGATAGTATTCAGGTGTACCTAAACATTTGATAGAAATAGAAAATAATAAATTTGTAAAGACTGCTATCCTAGGTACAATACTTTCTTAAAGAACAACAATATAAAATATCAAACTTGATATGCAAACCTAGATTCTGGTGATGTTGTCTTGCTTGAGTTTCCTTCTATCATTCATATGAAAACACCATTGTCTAAAAGATAAGTTATTCATCATTTGATGCCTTTGAGTGCTCTTTTGCATATTCTACATGTGCATGGTATTTCTTCTTTTCCTTTTCTTTCTCTTCTTCACTTGTGCTGCAAGTGATTGGTTTTCCTCATCATCTACATTTTCTTTCTTGGACATCAATCTAAATCCCTCTTGAGGCAATATGCCCATAACTTGTCAAACTTGGGTAAGTTCCTTCTTGCAAAAATTCCTTGGACAAATGGGTCCCAAGAGGGAGGGAAACCATTTAGTGTAGTTTTTATTAGTTCAAAATCTTCTATTGGATCTGTAATCATTTTTAACTGGTATTTGATCTGTGAGATCCTTGTAAATAAGTTGGCTATCTCCTTTGACTTGTTCATAGTCACATTTTTGAGTTGATGTCGTAGGGTAATCTTTCGACTGGTGTTCTTAATTTCATAAAGTATGGATAGGGCATCAAACATCTCCTTTGGTGTCTTTAGTTTGGATACATTGGGTATTAGGTGATCAATGATTGAGTTTTTGAAGATCCTCTTAGCCTTGACCTCATTCTTCTTGAACGTTACCTTTGATTCTTCGTCTTCAGATTCTGGAATCATCTTCTTGACATGATCCAATAATTCATTCTCTTCTAGAATGAGTTTTATTATATTCTTCTAGTATATGAGGTTATCTTCTCCATCCAATCTATCATAAACTCTCATACTGGTTGTCATTTTCGTTGATAGAAACCCTAGCACTGAAAATCCTTGATTTTTCAATCTTCACCAAACTACATGTTGAGGGTTTCAGGGGATGTGCTAGGTTAGGAAGCACTTCTATGTGAAGGAAATATTTCCAACATCCTTGGGATAATGATCAATGAGCTTAACAAACTATTGCAATTGCAAGGTGATACAATGTGTCGCAAGGTGTCATTGTACCAATCTTCCTTCCAGTGGTTAAATTGTTCTAAGGTAACCAAATATGATACCATGTTGGATATTCCTTATTTATAGAGCATTAGTGTTACTATTTTTATTTTACTTTGTTACCATTAACATATTGTAACGAACCTCCTCGTTACGATGACGATCCTCATATAACAAGTGAAATTTTTTTTTGTGTGTGTGTGCGTGTGTACAAGGGTAATAAACACATTCGACTCTACATCACCACCCAATGACGAAAAAGATGCATACAACGAAAACACAACATGATGACCTAAGACGCACATCAAGTATCTGCATGCATTAAACAACAATCAATCGACTATAAAGAAGACTGACTACCCGTCCATCCTACCCTACAATGGTTAGGACCTCCAAGACACATAAGCAATGTTCAATCCCAGGTTCCCATCGATTTTAACCATTTAAGGTCTCAGGGATGGCGACTGTTCTGAGGAACATGGAGGTGTCTACGTCCCACCTGACACAAGCAGACCAAGCACACGAAAGGTTTACAACCCAGTACAACATTAATTAAACAAGGGACTACAATCAATATGAGTCTTAAGGCCATTCCATTGCACAACTTTAGATCATAATTTGTCATCAAGGTACCCTATAAAACAACATTCAAGGGACCCTTTAGTACAAGTCTGAACCCTCGACTGGTTTAACATTTAACAAGATAATTAGTCAATAATTATAATCATAAATATAATGAATAGTTATAATTGTCATTTAACACAATAATTAACGTTTAATCTTTAACTAAAGACCAATAATTAACGAAATATCCTAAAATCATTTGACGCAATCATTGTAAAATTTACATTAACATTCATTCAATGATCTAAACTTATAATTTGACTGACAATAATTATGAACCAATAATTGTCTCAACAACACAATGATCATAAATCCATAGTTAACGCAATATTCAAAAATCTTTTATCGCAAGCATATAAATTAACATTAACCTTAACTCAATGAACTAAATTTATAAATCGGTAGCCAGTAATTGTGAACCAATAATTAATGCAACATCCCAACGATAATAAATCCATAATTGATGCCATATCCTAAAAGTAATTAACGCAATCATTATAAAATAATCATTAACATTAACTTAAAACGATGGCAATAATAAAGAAGATCTCAAGAAGCACTTTTATCTCCAAATAACAATTGTTACAAGACCACTCACATTAAAAATAGAATATAAAAATATCAAGAATCTATGGAAAGAAAAATAGAACTATTCCATTTATAACAATAGAAAACCAGACAACTTTATATAACCACCTTTCCCCCTTTTTAAAACTTGTCTTTAATCAATGAGAACCATTATTATATTTAACTCTAGATTTTTCCACTATACATTCTTCAGGGTAATAAAACGTCCATATTCTAAGGCCACTATACAATGATCCCTCATTAAAAGCTAACGAGATTATCTGATTTATGGTTTAACCATTACATCACAATCATTAGACAATTTCTAGCTACCATTAAAATAAATAAGGAGGCGAAGAAACAAGGCACCTTAAGATCCAGTATCCAGGTATTAGGTAAGGCAAGGACAAGGCGTTTAAAATACAATAAAAAGGTAAAGCAGCAAAAAGGGAAAAAACACATTTGCTACCAGGTAAACAGAAGATAGGTAAGGGCGTCTAAATCAATGCAAGAGAAATAAAGCAGTGGGTGCATTCTCGAAAATTAGAAATCAGATTGGCAATAGTCAAGGAAACCGTCAGAACCAAGAATCCAATGGGCAACTTCATCCTGACCACGTCATAGTTGAACCCCTTCTCTGCCGTACATGGCGTGATTTGCAGAGGTAGATGCACAGACAACCATTTACACAGTGCGTAGAGGGAGGACATATCCAACATTTACAGACGAGCGACTTTACACAATTTGCAAAGGCGAATTTGAAGGGTTTTAACAATTAGAGACTATTCCAACCGCTAAGGCAATGAATTTGTCCAAAATTAGACTCATTCAACAAGGGCGTGATTAGTAAAGGCCAAAAAAAAGCAACCACAATCGACAGCTATCAAAGGTTAAATTTCATCGAGTCTTAAAGTTCCAGCGCAGTTTGGTTAAGGGATAGGCAGTTTATGTAAATCCAGTGATGTCCATTAACATTTACAAACACAACCAATATAAACATGTCTAATTGCAATCCATTTGAAATTAAATTCTATCCATTAAAAAAAAACGAATGCTGCATATAACTCGTGGTTTTATTAAACACCAGGGAGGGTGAGTTAATTGAAATGTGGAGTAGTTTGAAATGCTTGATAAAAATAAGAAACACAGAGTTATAGTATGCACGTAGATTTATGTGCTACTGAACATGCCGGTAAGGAGCATTTTCTTATTAAATGAAAGATACGCTAAGGTAAGTAGATTTCTATACATTTCCAATCAAATTAAAAGCTATTCCACATCAATCGATCAAACTCAACAAATGAAATCCATCGCAGACACCAGCACAAATTTGCAGAGAAGACATGTGTAAGGCGGTGACACAATCTAGGAATGTGCATGTTAATAATTCCAGCACTGACTAGTTAAGGAATATGCAATTTAATTAATTTCCAGCACTGTCTAAATAACAAAATATGCATTTGAAATATGAAGATTGTTTAGTATACTAAGAATTAAACAACTAATGCAAAGTCCCTTCCATCATCCAATTTGCAAATGTTTAAAAGCTTAAAGGGAAACGATTACTGAAGTGACATTGTCCATCAATGAGTTCTAAAGTTATTCGCTCGAAGAGAAAACGATTAATGCAAGGGACAGTTGGTCGATGGCCAACATAGTTACAAGCTCCAGCCAAATGTCCATCAACATAAAATGAAGTCATAATGTAAATCGAAGAGCATGGTGGGAGCAGCGCAAGGGTCACAGTCAAACACCAAAGGGAGATTTAATAAACCAATCAATCTACCAGGTTATAAAATTTTCAGTCATAAAACTACACAAACAGTTTACCTACTCAACACACCTGTAGATCTAAAACATACATCCTACCACATTCTATCAATGAATAGAAATGTGTACCATTTCCTGTTCGCTTGCTCCAAGTGTCATCTGCGTGCTCTGTGCCACTCTCGCTCGCTGACCGTCGAGACCTCACCGATACTTCCCAGCCAACGTTATGGGTACTCTGCTTCCCCCTTAGCCCCCTGAGTTGCAAAGGGGCCACACACTATCCAGATGGTACGTCTAGCTCCCAGCTCGCCTCGCAAGGTCGAGCTACCACTCCTATTCGAGCTGGGAAAACCCAACTCCCCACAAGTAATCAGTCAAGTCACTAATCTGGTAGTGTAACATTATGCTAATGGCCAATCCCTCTTCTTCCTTCTCTTCCATTTCTTTTATAGAGTTTTAGAACTTCCATATTTCCCTAAATCTCATTTAATTTAAGTTTTAATAAAAATCTTCTAAAAACTCTCCTTCGTACAAGTGTCATCCATCCCCCACGTTTCTTCATTAACTATTTTCCTTAATTTATTAAATTGTCTTATTTCCCTCACCCACCTAGAGTTACTCATATTTTTACTCCTAGGTGTCCCTAGATTCCCTTACAGATTTTAAATACTTTCCCTAAAATGAAGTTGTTATTTTAGTTCAATTTAGAAGGTTCTTAATTGCAGATTCTTTACTAAGTTGACCTCACTTTTTACCATAAGTTCCCCTCTTTCCCTTTTTAAGTTTCCTCCATTCCCTAGTTTCCTAAATGTTATAATTTCCCTCTTTCCCCTTTTTATTAGAGCTAAAAGCAACAGTTGCAATTTAACCCCTTTTTCCCTTTTATTATTAATTCAACATCTTTTTAAACTATCAAAAATTAAAAATAATTAAATTATTCTTTATATTTTATATCCATAGCTTTTAATTAATTTCTTACTCTCTTCATTTACCCCAAAAATTTATGAAGACCGAAAATATTACTTAAAGGTTTTTTATTTTAAATTTTACTATTTTAAATTTTTAGAGATGTTTTCTCAAGGGTAGACAAAATTTTACCCCTAGCAAAGTTTCAGACTTAGGACTTAGATTCTGAACTGGGTGACATTTAATTAGGGAAGTTGTTTTTAAAATTTCTTAATGTGTTGTCTATCTTAGGGCCATCTAGGTTCCTTCCTTTATCATCATCAACACGACGTGCCCTTCAGGATGCACTACAGGCTCCAAGGGTGTCACTCACCTCTTTTGTTTCTTTTGCGTGACGTGCCCTTCAGGACGCAATACGTGCTCCAAGGGTGCCACTCACCCTTTTGTTTCATTTGCGGGACATTCCCTTCAGGATGCACCACGTTCTCCAAGGGTGCCACTCACTTCTTGATTGATTGGTAGACATCAATAACCCTTGGATTCAACACTCTGCTAGTTGAACTTGTGGGAGACTAAGGGATTCTAAGGAATAAGGCCCCCACCTTATTGCGCACCCTTTAGAATCATCGTGAGCAACTGTTGCAGTCTACCCTCATGGCATCGTGGGTCCTCTCAAACTAGGTAATTGTTAACCTATAGTTCGAGCCACGGCAGGAGTGTTAGTAGGTTGTGGCAAGGTTGTTGTCCACACCTCTCCCTCAACCTCTCTGGTAGTCATGTGTGGCCCCTTTACTCCATATGTGAGTTTGGTCAGCAAGCTATCGTCAGCCTACATCATCAACGATCGTGTCAGAACATGTCCACATCATATCATCTAATCAAATGTACTAAAATCATAGTAAAACAATCAAACCCCAATAGCACACTCCCTGCCTTGATCCAGAGTCCAAGCGGTTCCATCGATGCCTCTGCATCCTCAAGGTCCAAAACCCTGCACACTCAGTAAAACCAAGTCAATAGCACCTGTCTATGTCAATGCAGTAAAACATCATGTCATCTATCATAACGCATCATAATCAAGGAAAAATGTTTTAATATCATAATAGTCTAGATCAATTGCGAGCAAGTGTCCTCAAAGAATAAGTTTTCTCAGTGTGCCAGAGCGGGATGTTACATACACCCCCTCTTGGTCTAAACTTCATCCTAAAGTTTCATAGTATAAATGTCGAAATAAATGTATCACAGTATCAACTGTCTATCTATCAAACAAAAATGGAAAATGTTGGCGCATATCATATGTGTCCTCCCAAGTCGCCGAGTGCGAACTATAATTGTCCCACTGGACCTTGACCTGATCTACCATTCGACATCGTAACTATCAAATGCGATGATCTAATATGCAGACTCGCTCAGCCATGAGCGCTTCCTCGTCTGATACCTGGAAGGAACTCATGTCAATCACATGTGTAGGATCACTAATGTAATGTATCAAAATAGATACATGAAAAACATCATGCATACGCCTCAAGGAATTAGGCAAGGCTAGTCAATAGGCCATGGGCCCCTTTCTCTCCACAATCTCGAAAGGTCCCATGAACCTAGGATATAGTTTAGCTCCCTTTCCGAACTTGATCGAACTCTTATGCAGTTTAACCCGCAAAAAGACATGATCGCTGACATCGTAACTATGGTGGACTCGGTGCGCATCGGCACAACTCTTATGTCGATCCTGCACTTCTTTAATCCTTTGTCTATGGTTTTCATTTTCTCTTCCACTTCTTGGATCGCTTCTGGTCCCACCACGACCCTATCCTCAAGCCGATCCCAACTCAAGGATGTCTGACACGGTCACCCGTAAAGAAACTCGAAATGCGCCATCTTAATGGTGCTCCGGTAACTGTTGTTGTAAGCGAACTCTACTAGTGGCAAGAATTCTTCCCAATGATTTTGTTGGTCCATTACGTACATGTGCAACATTTCCTCCAAGGTCTGGTTATTTTGTTCAGTATGTCCATCAATCTCTGGGTGATACACAGTACTAAAGTTAAGTTGAGTTCCCAAGGACTCTTGGAAAATCATCCAAAATCATCCAATAAACACCGACCCTCGATCAGATATAATATTTTTAGGCACACCATGCAGCCTTACAATCTCACTGATGAAAACTCTAGCTATGTCAGGTGCCTGATATGTCGTATGCATAGGAATAAAGTGATCACTCTTCGTCAGAGTGTCTACTACTACAAAAATCGAGTCATGTCTCCTTGCCATCAGTGGAAATCCAACAATAAAATACATCTAAATAACTTCCCATTTCGATTCCAGAATGGCATGTGGTTGTAGTAATCCTGCTGGGTGTCTATGTTCAGCCTTTACCTATTGACATTCTAGACATCTGGCCACATAGTTGACTATGTCATCCTTCATTACCTTCTATAAGAATAAGGGTTTAAGGTCTACCCTCATCTTTATGACTCCCGGGTGAGCCATGTAAACTTCTCTATGAGCCTCGCTCAGGATCAACATCCTCAACTCGTCATTTGGTGGTACGTAAATCTGAATTTTAAACCTCAATAACCCATCGCTATCAAATGAAAATCCCTCATATCATGGTACCATCAGTGTGTTTTGTCCGATAAAACCCTCGACCTCTTGGTACCAGTCGTCGTCACGCTATAAAGTTAGAATCTTTTCATGTAGATTCATTTCAAGAGGCAACACTGAAAAGATGAGTGGTCTCCAACTCAAAGCATCCACCACTCGGTTCACTGTTCCCTTTATGTAAGTAATCTCAAAGTCATACTCTCTAAGCAATTCCGACCAATGTCGTTGTCGTGCATTCAGGTCGCTTTGCATAAAAATGTGTTGTAGTCCACAATGATCAGTCTTTAGTTCAAATTTTCATCCAACAAGGTAGTGCCTCCAAACCTTCAAGGCATATACGATGGCTAATAACTCCAAATCGTGCGTTGCGTAGTTCTCCTCATGCCTTCTCAATTTCCTTGAAATGTAAGTAATCACTCGTCTGTCTTGCATCAAGACTCCGCCTAAGCCTTCCTTGGATGCATCTGTGCATACCAAGAAGTCTGCATCCATGTTAGGGACCTTTAGTATCAGTGTTTTTGTTAACAACTCCTTAAGCCTCCAAAATTATTTCATGCATTTTTCAGTCCAAACAAACTTCTTGTTTTTCTTCTGCAATTCTGTGATCGGATTTTCTATCTCCAAAAAGCCCTCGACAAACCATCAATAGTATCCTGCTAAACCCATAAAGCTATGCACTTCCATGACATTCGTCGGTGCAGGCCAGTCCATAATAGCCTTGACCTTGGCTAGATCCATGGCAATGCCTTCGCCGGAGATGACATGCTCTAAGTAGTGAATCCTCGATTGATAAAAAGAGCATTTGGACAACTTCCCATACAACTTTTTCTCTTGCAGACACTATAGTACCAAGCACAAGTTCTCTTCATGCTCCTCCATCGTACGAGAGTAAATCAAGATATCGTCAATGAATACTTGGATGAACTTGTCCAAGTACTTGCGGAACACCCCATTCATCAAACTCATAAATACTCTTGGGGCGTTTGTCAGTCCAAAAGGTAAAACAGTAAACTCGTAATGTCCAAACCTCATCTTAAAGGTGGTCTTAGGGATGTCATACTCCTTGATCCGCAACTAGTGATACCCTGATTACAAATCGATCTTGGAGAACACTGTCGCACTCTTCATTTGATTGAACAGATCATCAATTCTCGACAAGGGATATTGATTCTTGATCGTGGCCTTGTTCAATTGACGGTAGTCAATGCAAAGCCCCCACGATCCATCCTTCTTTTGTATGAAAATAATAGGTGCACCCCACGGTGATACACTAGGATGTATCAGTCCCAGGTCCAACAACTCCTTTAGTTGCATTTTCAACTCTTGTAACTTCGGGGTCAACATCCGATAAAGTGTTCTTGTTATCAGTTCAGTCCCCAATTTTAGGTCTATGGTAAACTTCAACTCTCTCTCTGGCAGAATACCAGGTAAATCCTCCAGAAATACGTCCGCAAACTCTCTCACCACCGGAAGGTGTTCTAGACCTTCCTCTACTCCCTTCTCATTTAACGCAAGGATCACATAAATCTTGCACCCCTTGTGCATACTCTTCCATAACTGTAAGGAAGAGACGAATCTCAGGCAAACTCCCTAGTTCCGTCCTAAAATAACACATCTTTGTCCCTCGTCATCGACCAAGATCAACCATTTTGTCTTACAGTTGAGTGTCGCCTCATGCAATTCCAGCCAATCCATACCAATCATGGGATCATAAGATCCTAAGATTGTGACGTACAGGTTGGTCCTCGTGACAAACTCTCCCGGGTTAAGGGAACAGCCCATAACCTTTCCTCCATCCTTCTGTTTGGCTCCTGAAGCCATCTCTATGAAGCTAAACTCATCCTGTTCGACTGCCTTTACCTTAATCCTTTTTAGCACTGCACCAGAAATGAAACTCTCGGTAGCATCGGGATCTATCAAAATACTAAGGGTTTGGTCAACGACAGTACCTGTCATCTTGAGCACAGTCAACTGGTGCTTTGCCTAGTGGTTATTCACCGCTGCATGAATCCGATGGGCCTTGCCCATATCTCCCATGGTAGTGGGTCTGGCTAATCCAAACACTCTAGTCCTCTCCACAGGATAGTCACACTGGNGGAAGATGACGACCCATCGACCTGGAACCCTAGTCTATTCTGCTGAACAGGCCTAAACTACTGCTGTTGCAGGCGATGCTGCTATTGATGTGGTGGTCCCCGATAAGGTGTCCACTGCTGAGGTGGCAGTCGTCGGGGTGTAGTGAAAGTGGATCCCCTCTGGAAGCCACGATATCCCGACGTAAGTCTCGCTGGTGTCTGGTGCCACTGTGTTCCAGATGAACCTTGCCCTGCTGGTCTCACTGGAGTCCTGGTCTGACCCCCACTGATAAGCTACTCCTCTGCTATGAGGGCCTTTTGGACGACATCGTGCAAGGTTTGAGGCATTAAGATCCTAACCTTTGCACGCGGGTTGTCGTTAAGGAAAAACATGAACAAGTCTGAACCCTCGACTGGTTTAACATTTAACAAGATAATTAGTCATTAATTATAATCATAAATATAATGACTAGTTATAATTGTCATTTAACGCAATAATTAACGTTTAATCTTTAACTAAAGATCAATAATTAATGGAATATCCTAAAATCATTTGACACAATCATTGTAAAATTTACATTAACATTCATTCAATGATCTAAACTTATAATTCGATTGACAATAATTATGAACCAATAATTGTCTCAACAACGCAATGATCATAAATCCATAATTAACGCAATATTCAAAAATCTTTTATTGCAAGAATATAAATTAACATTAACCTTAACTCAATGAACTAAATTTATAAATCGGTAGCTAGTAATTGTGAACCAATAATTAACGCAACATCCTAGCAATTATAAATCCATAATTGATGCCATATCCTAAAGTCAATTAACGCAATCATTATAAAATAATCATTAACATTAACTTAAAATGATGGCAATAATAAAGAAGATCTCAAGAAGCACTTTTATCTCCAAATAACAATTGTTACAAGACCACTCACATTCTAAACATAATATAAAAATATCAAGATTCTATGGAAATAAAAATAGAACTATTCCATTTATAACAATAGAATACCAGACAACTTTATATAACCACCTTTCCCCCTTTTTAAAACTTGTCTTTAATCAACGAGAACCATTATTATATTTAACTCTAGATTTCTCCACTATACATTCTTCAGGGTAATAAACCATCCATATTCTAAGGCCACTATACAATGATCCCTCATTAAAAGCTAACGGGATTATCTCATTCATGGTTTAACCATTACATCACAGTCATTAGACAATTTCCAGCTACCATTAAAATAAATAAGAAGGTGAAGAAATAAGGCTCCTTAAGATCCAATATCTGGGTATTAGATAAGGCGAGGACAAGGCATTTAAAATACAATAAAAAGGTAAAGCAACAAAAAGGGAAAAAAGACAATTCGCTGCCAGGTAAACCGAAGACAGGTATGGGCGTCTAAATCAGCGTAGGAGAAATAAAGCAATGGGTGCATGCCCGAAAATTAGAAATCAGATTGGCAACAGTCAAGGCGACTGTCAAAACCAAGAATCCAATGGGAAACTTCATCCTGACCACGTCATAGCTGAACCCCTTCTCTGTCATACATAGTGTGACTTGCAGAGGTAGATGCACGGGCAACCGTTTACACAGTGCGCAAAGGGAGGATGTATCCAATGTTTACAGATGGGTGACTTTACACAATTTCCAGAGGTGAATTTGAAGGGTTTTAACAATTAGAGACTGTTCCAACTGCTAAGGCAATGAATTTGTCCATAATCAGACTCATTCAGCAAGGGCATGATTAGTAAAGGCCAAAAAAAAGAAACCACAATCGACAGCTATCAAAGGTTAAATTTCATCGAGTCTTAAAGTGCCAACGCAGTTCGGTTAAGGGATAGGCAGTTTATGTAAATCCAACGCTGTCCATTAACATTTACAAACACAGCCAGTATAAACATGTCTAATTGCAATCCATTTGAAATCAAATGCTATCCATTAAAAAAAAATGAACGTTGCATATAACTCGTGATTTTATTAAACACCAGGGAGGTTGAGTTAATTGAAATGCGGAGTAGTTTGAAATGCTTGATAAAAATAAGAAGCACAGAGTTATAGTATGCACACAGAGTTATGTGCTACTGAACATGCTGGTAAGGAGCATTTTCTTATTAAATGAAAGATCCGCTAAGGTAAGTAGATTTATATACATTTCCAATCAAATTAAAATCTATTCCACATCAATCGATCAAACTAAACAAATAAAATCCATCACAGACACCAGCACAACTTTGCAGAGAAGACATGTGTAAGGCGGTGACACAATCCAGGAATGTGCATGTTAATAATTCCAACGCTAACTAGTTAAGAAATATGCAATTTAATTAATTTCCAGTGCTGTCTAAATAATAGAATATGTAGTTGAAATATGAAGGTTGTTTAGTATACTAAGAAGTAAACAACTAATCCAGATTCCCTTCCATCATCCAATTTGCAAATGTTTAAAAGATTAAAGGAAAACGATTATTGCAGTGACACTGTCCATCAATGAGTGATAAAGTTATTCACTGGAAGAGAAAATGATTAATGCAAGGGACAGTTCGTCACTAGCCAACAAAGTTACAAGCACCAGCCAAATGTCCATCAACATAAAACATAGTCATAATGTAAATCAAAGAGCATGGTGGGAGCAGCGCAAGGGTCATAATCAAACACCACAGGGAGATTTAATAAACCAATCAATCAGCCAGGTTATAAAATTTTCATTCATAAAACTATACAAATAGTTTACCTACTCAACAAACCTACAGATCTAAAACACACATCCTACCACATTCTATCAATCAACATAAATGTGTACTATTGCCTATTTGCTTGCTCCAAGTGTCGTCTATGCGCTCCATGCCGCTCTTGCTCTCCGACCATTGAGACCTCACCGGTACCTCCTAGCCAATGCTAGGGGTACTCTTCTTCCCCCTTAGCCCACCAAGCTGCAAAGGGGCCACACACTATCTAGATGGTACGTCTAGCTCCCAGATCGCCTCGCAAGGTCAAGATACCACTCCTATTCGAGCTAGGAAAACCCAACTCCCCACAAGTAATCTGTCAAGTCACTAATCCGACAGTGTAATGTTACGCTAACAGCCGATCCCCTTTCTTCCTTCTCTTTCCTTTCTTTTATAGAGTTTTAGAACTTCCATCTTTCCCTAAATCTCATTTAATTTAAGTTTTAATAAAAATATTCTAAAAACTCTCCTTTGTACAAGTGTCATCCGCCCCCCACATTTCTCCATTAACTATTTTCCTTCATTTATTAAATTTTCTTATTTCCCTCACCCATTTAGAGTTACTCCTATTTTTACTCCTAGGTGTCCCTAGATTCTCTTACAAGTTTTAAATACTTTCCCTAAAATGAAGTTGCTATTTTAGTTCAATTTAGAAGGTTCTTAATTGCAGATTCTTTACTAAGTTGACCTCGCATTTTACCATAAGTTCCCCTCTTTCCCTTTTTAAGTTACCTCCATTCCCTAGTTTCTGAAATGTTATAATTTCCCTCTTTCCCCTTTTTATTAGAGCTAAAAACGACAGTTGCAATTTAATCCCTTTTTCCCTTTTATTATTAATTCAACATCTTTTTAAACTATCAAAAATTAAAAATAATTAAATTCTTCTTTATATTTTATATCCACAACTTTTAATTAATTTCTTACTCTCTTCATTTACCCCAAAATTTTATGAAAACCAAAATTATTACTTAAATGGTTTTTATTTTAAATTTTACTATTTTAAATTTTTAGAGATGTTTTCTCAAGGGTAGACAAAATTTTACCACTAGCAAGGTTTCAGACTTCGGACTTAGATTCTGGACTAGGTGACATTTAATTAGAGAAGTTTTTTTTTAAATTTCTTAATGTGTTGTCTGTCTTAGCGCCATCTAGGTTCCTTCCTTTATCATCATCAACACGACGTGCCCTTCAGGACACACTACATGCTCCAAGGGTGCCACTCGCCTCTTTTGTTTCTTTTGCGCGACGTGCCCTTCGGGATCCACCACATGCTCCAATGTTGCCACTCGCCCTTTTGTTTCTTTTGTGTGACGTTCCCTTCAGGATGCACCATGTGCTCCAAGAGTGCCACTCGCTTCTTGACAGATTGGTAGACATCAATAACCCCTGGAGTCAACACTCCACCAAGTGAACTTGTGGGAGACTAAGGGCTTCTAAGGAATAAGTCCCCCACCTTATTACGTTCTTCTTAGAATCATCATGAGTGACTGTCACAGTCTACCCTCATGGCATCATGGGTCCTCTCGAACTAGGTAATCGTTAACCTACAGTTCGAGCCACGATAAGAGTGCTAGTAGGCTATGGTAGGGCTACTGTCCACACCTCTCCCTCAACCTCTTTGGTAGTCGTGTGTGACCCCTTTACTCCATATGTGAGTCTGGTCAGCAAGGTATCGTCAGCCTACATCATCAAAAATCATGTCAGAACATGTCCACATCATATCATCTAATCAAATGTACTAAAATAACAGTAAAACAAACAAACCCCAATAGCACACTCCCTAACTCGATTTGGAGTCCAAGGGGTTCCTTTGATGCCTCTGCATCCTCAAGGTCCAAAATCCTGCACACTCAGTAAAACCGAGTCAATAGCACCTGTCTATGTCAATGCAATAAAACATCATGTCATCTATCATAACGCATCATAATCAAGGACAAATGTTTTAATATCATAATAGTTTGGATCACTTGCGAGCAAGTGTCCTCAAAGAATAAGTTTTATCAATGTGCTAGAGCAGGATGTTACACATATATATCATGTACTGAGGAGTAGCAACATAAACAAGAAATAGAAAAGAACACAAGAGATTTATCCTAGGAAAACCCCCCAAAAAACCAAAAAAACTTTCTTAGATAGATTCCATTCACAAAGAAATTCCAATCAGATAAACCCTAAAAAAAGTGCTAGCTTAACCAAAAATACCACCCCTGTTGCAGCACCACCACCATACAAAGGTAGCACACCTCCTCAAGGAGTAGCACACAAGAGAGAGATACCAAAAGACTGAGCAATAATAAATGATGCAGCTACAACTACTGCATCACCTCCTCCAAATGTGTTCCTTTCTTCCATGTAGTTGGGAGAGTGTGAGTGAGTGAACAAATGAACTAAGGTTCCACCTTATTTATAGTCTTATTTTAACAAATGAGCTAAGGTTCCTCCTTATTTATAGTCTTCTTTTCCTTTTAGCTAGGTCGAATTCTATTATGGGAAGGTGTATTTTCATTATACTTTATTCTTATGGGTAGACATCTCTTTTAGGGTATTTCAACATCTATCCAATGGATCTCTTGCTTCTAGAATCTTTTTTGCATCTAAGAAAGGTCATCTAGGAGGGAAGGATCCTCTCGTAGCTACCAAAAAACCAACAATATGTTCTCTAACCTTCTACTAGGGTTGGAATCAAACTGATAATTATTGGTTTTATGATTTAACATTTAGGTTCATCAACATATATATTTATGTGAAAATAATATTTTTATTTGTGTCTTTCTAGAGATTGGACAAAGAAACAACATTCTTATAATTTTTTTTCCACACTTGGAAAATGATATTTTACAATTCAAGCCAAAAAATATCATCACAGATGATATAGTCAATGGAAAGGGTGTTTACCTCTTTCATGATTGTATTTATTTTCTATGCCACCCTGTAGAAGTTACAAGAATAAAATCGTGATATTTAATAAAAAATTCCTAAAATCAATTCCATTCATAATACATAAAAAAATCATCAATGAGTGATCTCACTGTGAATAACTCAGGATACTATTCCTTATCAGGTGGAGCACTCGACTGTGCAAGATGATCTAAGGAAACATATGATATCTCATTGACTACGATATCCACATCATATGATATATGGGTGGATGCATGAGGACAAAGTGGTGCAACCACCGTGGATGAAACAATGTGGGTTGCAGCAGGGATAATTTTTGGGTGACATATAGGTGCAATCACTATGGATGGATGGGATATAAAATGTGGTGGGGGTGGACAATTATAAACTCCCATGATTTGTATGAGTTATGAAAGTACCGTAGGGGGGAATTGTATCCTAAGAGTCAGGGAAGGGTGGCCAAGGACCATACTTTCTCTGTAGCTTGGGAAAAATGAAGGGAAGAATGTGGGTAGTGGTGAATGGTATAATGAAGCTACTAGTGAATTGGAAAACAATGAAACAACCTATATACACATTTATAATTTTTTTTAGTACAAAAGCATGAAATTCAACCAAAATAAGATAACAATTTTCACATTTAAAGAAGATTTAACTTGACATGTGATACTTGGGTACGGGGTGATGTATGCATCCTAGATGGGAATGGTTTCATTGTTGTCTAAAACTACAACCTATAGAATCACAAAATTATATTTGATTTCTCATAAAAAATTGTATAAATGCAAAAACTAGTTTAAACATGTAGAAAAATAGTAGTAGATTGGTGATATTTCCAGAGAATAATTAGAGCATTGTGGAGAATTTATAAAAGGTCACGTTGAACACATTACGACACAATATTTTAGAGAAAGGGTTGATATTTGTGGTATTCCAAAACAATATACTTCTATAAGAGTTGGTTTGCATTATTGAATCTTCCCTCATATCCAAATAAAATTGAAAATGTTGAAGCAATTAGGGAAGAATGCATGGTAGTATTAAGATCCTCTAAACAACCCAAAAACAACTTGTCTAAGGATGAGAGAAAATATATATGAGATTTTAGAAATAATAAATGCATTAAGGTACTAAAGTCTAACAAGGGGAACGCTACTATCATAATGGATGAAGTAGATTACCATAAAAAACTAATGGAGCACCTTAGATGTGGAAGATATAGAGTAATCAATAAGACCCTAGGAAAAAACTAATGTGTGTAGTGTCCACAATTATCAAGTGTTCAAGACCCTAGGAAAAAAATAATGTGTGTAGTGTCCATAATGATAAAGTGTGCATCCCTTGATGACTCAATTAAGAATGTCAATCCAAAGAATTCTAACATTCCTTCGATATATGGTGTGCCTAAGATTCATAAAGATGTTGTCCCCTTAATATTGACCGTAAACATGATAGGAACTCTTACTTACTCGAACAAAAAAAATTCTAAGTTACTTATCCTCCCCTATAGAAATACAAACTCTTTTTTAAATGACTCATAATTCTTTGTAAAATATATCAAAATCCAAATGCAGAATATGATGGAATTCTAGTATGTTTTGACATTGTGTCTCTCTACATTAAGGTCCTAGTGGACCATGTCATTAACGTCATAGAAGACATCACATACATCAAGAATATTAAATTGGTGATGATATTCCCTAAGTCGACATATTTTAGTTACAAAGAAAATATCTATGATCAAATTCATGGCAAAGCAATAGGCTCCCCACTATCACTGGTAGTTGGAAACATCTACATGGAGAAATTTAAGTAATGGCTTTAAAGTCCTTTCCACTCACCATAGTAATATGGAAATTATTTGTAGATGTTATATTCACCAATTAGGAACATTCTAGAGATCATATTGAAGGCTTCTTTAAGCACATCAATAGTTTCTCTTAGTACTTGAAATTCACCTTTGAGATAGAAAGGGACAACCAACATTAATTTTTGGATGTAATTCTCAACAAAAAGAGTGATGGGAGACTTAGTTATCAATTATATAGGAAGAAGTACTTGAAAAATGGGAAAACAAATGAGATGGAATGAAACCAGTTGCTCATAGTTGAGGCAACACCTGGAGGGAACGCAACTCAATTCATTCGATTAATCAACAAGGAGTATATGAATATATAGGATTGCATTCAGTTTAGAGAGTTGGAACAAACCTCTACAAAATAAGATCTAAATCCTAAATAAACACCAAATAAAAACCTATGTAACTAATAGGATCTCCATTATTTCTGGGTCTCCCCCTTAATAGAGAAAGGGTTGACTTTCACACTTAACATATCCCTAAACACTTCAAATGTAATATTCCCAAGAGGCTTTGTAAAAATATCAGCAACATTATCACTAGTATTACAATACATTAAAGCAACATCATTAGACTTCATCTTTTCTCGAACAAAATGAAACTTAGCATCAACATGCTTTGTCCTTGAATGGTAAAATGGATTATTTTCCAACTTGATTGAGCTCTGGTTGTCACATTTGATTATCGTATCTTTCCTTTGTTCTTCTCCAACATATTGAAGAAGTCTTCTCAACCAAACAACTTCACAAGTTGCTGCACATAATGATTTATATTATTCCTCAGTAGATGAAAAAGATACAATAGGATGCTTCTTACTGCTCCATGAAACAATCCTAGATCCAATGCTAAAGGATTAAACTATAGTAGATCTTCGATCATCCGGATTGCCGGCCCAATCTGAATCTGAGTAACATGTAATCTCAACATCAAATGAATCAATATATTTAATACCATAATCAATTGTTCCTTTGAGATACCTGAGTACCCCTTTTGCTACATTCCAATCGATTTATAGAGGTCTTTCCATAAACAGAATTACACACTAACAAAATATGTTATGTCGAGTCTGTTTGTAGTGAGATAGTTCAAGATTCCCACCATCTATCTATACATTATACCATTTTCCTTCTTTGAACCATCATCATGAAAGAGTTTTATGTTCTGCTGCATTAGAGCATAAGAAACTTTATACTGATCCATTTTAAACTTCTTAAGTACTTCTTTGACATATTTACCCTGAGAAAAAAAAGTTTGACCAACATTTATCCAAACCTCAAGGATTAGGAAATAATGTAACTCACTAAGATCTTTCACTTCAAATACCTGTGGCATCTTCTTCTTAATTCCCTTAATCATTTTTTTTTAATTTCCTATAATAATTAAATCATCAACATATAAAGAAATTTGTAGAACATGCCCCTTTTCATCAAACTTGGTATACATATTTAAATCACTTTTTCTCCTCACAAAACCCTATTGAAGAAAGAAGGAATATATCTTCTCATACCATGACTTAGGTCCATGTTTCATTCCATACAATGATTTCTTTAATTTACACACTAAATGTTCATGAACACTTTTCACAAACCCCTCTGGTTGAGTAAGGTAAACCTATTCCTTTAAATCACCATTCAGAAAAGCATATTTTACATCTAATTGGTGAAGCTTCCAATGGTACTTTGTAGCTAGTGAAATTAACAATCTTATAGTGTTTAATTTAGCTATTGGTGCAAATGTTTCTACATAATCAATGCCCTCCTTCTGTGAGTACCCTTTTTCCACCAATTTGGCTTTATATTTATCTATACTACCATCTTCTTTGAATTTGAGTTTGTATATCCATTTACATCCTATGGGATTTTTATCTTTAGGCAATTCAGTTAATTCCCAGCTTTTGTTTTTCATTATAGAGTCATATTCTTCCTCCATTTCTTTTCTCCATTCTTCATGTCCATTAGCTTCATTAAAAATCATGGGTTCTATGACATTTAAAATATTACTCATGAGGGAATAATATTTAGACTTTTCAGGTGGACGAACCTGACGTGAAGATCTTCTCAATTGGTTGGTGACTTCTTCTCCATTTTGTGAATATGCTTCTTCACTGTTGGATGTATACATGTCACTAGATGTATTTTCTTGTTGTTGTTGTTGTTGCTCTTCAACTTCTTCATTGACCTCTTAATCTTCAAGTAGACCATGCCATCCCTCATGAATATTGATTTCATTGCTTCCTTCAGTGTGCTCATGGAAAATTACATCTCTACTCACAAACACTTTGTGAGTAGATGGATCAAACAATTTATATGCTTTAAATTATGAACAGTACCCCATAAAAATACATTTTATGGCTTTACATCAAGATTCTTACTATTCTCCTTAGGAATATGTGCAAAATCCTTACATCCAAATATCCTCAAATTATTAACCATTGGTTTAGAATCATACAAGGCTTCGAAATGATTTTTATGATCAAGACACCTTTTTGGACTTCTATTCGTTAAATAAACAACAGTGCTAATGGCCTCAGCCCAAAAATCATTTGAGATATTCTTACCTTTCATCATACTTTGTGCACACTCCACTAGATTTATAGTTTTCCTTTCTGCAAATCTGTTCTATTGTGGAGTGTGTGGTACTATGAATTATTGTGTTATTCCATGATCTTTGCAATACTTGATGAGGTTCCCCAATATGTACTCTCTCTCTTGATCTAAATGAAGGATTTTTATTGTTTTTCATGATTGATTCTCCACCATGTTTCTGAATTCCTTAAAGTATTCAAAAACATCACTCTTTCTCCTAAGGAAATAAACCCATGTGTATCTTGTGCAATCATCAATAAATAGAAAAAAATAATAAGCACTACCTAAGGACCTTCTCTACATTGGTCCAAAAACATCAGTATGCACAAGTTCTAATACATCTTTCTTTCTCCTATCATAATTAGAGGGGAATTCATCTCTGTGCATATTTCCTAATGTACAACCTTCACAAGAAACATACTCATTACTCAACATAGGGAGTCCTTCAACCATACTTTTTTTTTGTAATAAAAAAAAATCATGATAATTAATGTGACCATACCTCTGGTACCAAAGAGTTTCTGTAGGCATAGTTGCAGAATTCAATGCTTGATGGTTCTTGTTGGTGACATCAAGTTTGTACATACCTCCAACTCTGACTCCTAAGGAAACAATTATGTAATTATCCTACAATTCCTTCACTATACAATGTGTCTTGAAGAATTCGACCTTCAAATTATGATCTGTAATTGTGGACACAGAAATCATGTTTTTCTTTATCCAAGGGAATACACAACATTGTGAATGTGTCTAACAGTACCATTCGATAGTTTTACTGGAATATCTCCATATTCGTTGATTTGATAAGAACGGTCATCTCCAAGATAAATATGGGCACAATTATTCATTTCTTTAAAGTTTATATACCAATTCTTGTTACATGTCATGTGAATTGAGGCTCCAAAATCCACAAACAATTGACACAAACAATCTGAGATCTTTTGAATCAAAATTTGGATTTTCTTCTGCAAAGTGTCCTGAATGTTTCTTATAATTATGTCTAGCCTCATCACTTTTCTTCTTATAACATTCTCTGGCAAGATGCCCATTCCTACCACACTAGAAACACTTAGGCTCATTTGTATTAGATGGCATAGCTTAATTTGTCTTTGGAAATGACATACCTTAATTTAGATTTGGAAATGACTTCCTCTGAAATGAACTTCCTCCTCTGCCTCCTTCTTCAAGTTTCCCTTTAGGGAATCTCTTCTTTGTCCATGGTGATAAGTATGAATTCTGAGGCTTCAAATTCATGTGCCTCTCTTCTTCTTGCAGCAATATACCTATCAGTTCCTCAAAGGTAGGAGATTTATCTCTCGCTACAAGGCATGTTATAAACAATTGATAGTCCTCTAGCATTCCATTTAAGGTAATTGCGACAAGATCGATGTTTGACACTTTTTTTCTTATATCTCACAATTTTTATTTCATGTATTTAATGTTAGAAAAATAAGATCGCAGAGCAATAAAATAAAACAAATGCTGAAATAAAACACAGAATATACATAATATAATAGAGAAACATAAATACATGTTTCACCCAGTGTGGGCTATCTCCACCATAGAAATTGCGAGGTCCTTCCTTTATTATTATCCAACAAATGAAAGGATACAACCTACAACACATCAGTTGTAACTTCCTCTTCTTTCTCTCACGGTCTACTCTCTCAGAATACAATATTTGCAATGATACATAGCCACAATACATTTCCCTAATAAAAGAGGGTTTCCTTCTAGGGAAAAAAACCCTAACATAACTTCTACTGTAATATCTACGACCTTATAATGAACTTTCCAAATTTACTATGAAATTACAATATACATTTACAAGGAAATTTTCTTTCAAGGGCTTCGCCCACGAATCCCCATCGTGAGCCCACTTTTCCCCGGACCCTATAGAGGAGGTGATCGCTATGCAGCCCCTTCACCACCCACAGGTCGAAAGGTCCATGTGCACAAACAGGATCTTCTCTTCTCTCATCCCGAAGAACGCCAAGGTTCTTTTATTTCCCTGTCGAGAAATCTGCTCCCACAGATCTTCTTGCGCAATCCCCCTCTCTTTATTTATCGGGGAATCAGACTTCACAAATTCGCAATGTCAAAGGTCGATCACTGGGCTCTCGAATCCCTGAGACCCGATGACCAGTCAACACTGACCTTCTCTTTCCTCCATCGGAATTTTCCCTATCGCGATTTCGGTACTCGCGATACCAAACAACTCGTCTTACTGACTCCAGATTCCCGATACATCGAAACTTCGACGCACATGCGCGAGTTGACTTTTCCACTTCCCGTCACTTCTATCAGGATTTTGGACTTCGCAGGATCATGAATCTTGATTTCAATGTCTCGACACTTCTCGCTGTGAAGCCCTGATGACTTATGCCACCTGTCTTCCACTCTGACTCTTGTGGTCCCACACATCTCTCCCATCGGGATATTGCGTTTCACGATTTCAAGCTGCAAAAGTACCCTGTCTCCAAATCTCTGATGCTCTGAACCCCAACTTCTTTGAATATTCTGACACGCGTCCCAATTGATGGACGGTTCTGGGCTTGTCGGAATATTGCGGATCACGATATCGCAATTCCCATTGCGATAATTTGGATCTTCGACTCATGAAACCTCGATCCACGATATGCATGTGAATCCAACGACCCTTGTGGCCCTGATTAACAGCTCCGCACCTCCTGAGCTTGGAACCTTTTGGGAATACGTCGCCGTATCTTCCCTGCACCTTTCCAAGATCTAATGGCTTACAGTGATTCGCGAATTCTCCCACGGGAATTCCGACCGTCCGTCCCTTCTTGATGAATTCTGTGAAATAAGTCAGGTACTTCCTCCACGAAGACTTATTTATCTAAGCGCAAACTTGCAGCGCCTGCTTGGACACTTCAAACACAACTTATTGGTGCAATTCTTTGAAAAATTTGAAGACCTATCCTTTCTGAACTTTCCACGACTTTCAAGTCCTCAAAAAGAAACTTTGCACACACTCCTTGCGACAAACCTCCAACCACGTCTGAGTGTTGGAGTCTTCGACTTTGTGCACACTTGTAGCAGCAATCCTTCAAAGATTCACTCAGGTTTGCAACCCTGAGACTTTTACCTGGCCTGTGCACTTCTTGCATGGCTCCTGTGCCAAACTGCACCTTCTGGGATGAATGAGAACAAAAGGATGCCTCTATCTGAACCCTCTATCAACGCACTCCTTGCGGATAATTCGGCTGCACTCCTTGCAGGAATCTCTGGCTCAAATAGAGAAACAATTGAAACTCATTCATTTACCCTCTCAAACTTCAATTCAACCATGAAATCATATACACAGCATATAAAAGAAAATGTATAACAGGAAGCAAACGTTCATGAGCATATCAACATCAAATACACAGAGAACAACACAAAACCATGACTTTGAATCAGAACTCTTCTATTAATTCAAATGTCTATACATGGGTGTCTTACACAGCTCTCTACTTCTTCTTGCTCCAAATGCTTCTGAATAATGTTACAATGCACAATGAGGGTGTCTATATCTCGTTTCCCTCTTGTGCCCTACAACTGTCTAGTCTAGAATTAAATTCTATCTAATTTTACATTAACTATTTTAAATGTCATCTACCTACTAAGTACGAGAGCTATCCACTCAAGGTCCATTTACAATATACAAATGCGCCTCATCTTAATGGCTCATTTAAGATTTGCGCAACAATACCAAAGTGTTCTCAAAATTTGTGTTGGCTTGTCCATCTGTCCTCCGCTTTCACACTAGCTTAGTTGATGTGTTGGTGATGC
>JASDQU010307520.1:70392-81776 GCA_032191745.1 Picea mariana
GAGCCTGTTCAGTACCCCGACGGGTTTACACACACTTCCCACACTTAAGTGCTTTGAACCCTCTTATGCCACTTTTAAATAATAATACAATTATAGATTTATTGATGACAAAGAGAGCGGGGTGACACTGGAGGTTAATTGCAATACAAGTGAATAGTTTATTTATTTTCTTTCAAAACTGGAATTTTTTTATCATGGTTTAGATATTTTAGATTTCATTTAAGAAATCATCTAGAGAATGGGGAAGCACTTAAAAGTGATTCCTTAAGAATATGGACGACATAAAAAGTTTAAAGATAATCATAATTCTCAAATATTTAAACCACATCTCTGGTGTAATACTCTGGCAAAGAAAATTTGAGGACAAAACGAAAGTGACAATTGACCTAAAAATCAATTGTTTGAGCTATATCTTAATATCGAGAACTTTTTGAATTATTTCAAATTGTTTAAAAAACACTAGTCTTAAAATGAATGTGTCCTTCAAAAACTGCTCTTTGATTAGAAATACATTGATTCAAAAGGACAGACAAGAAGAAAACTCATTCAAAACAATCAAAGAAAACAAAAAAGCACACAACAAACCAAATCAAATTTTATTAATGGGATTCAAAATCAGAAGTACACAAAATCAAAACAACAAAAGAAAACTTTTCAGGAAACGATTTTCGCCAAAGATAAACTTGAGATTTTGGATCCACTAACATCCTACTATAAAATAAAGGAAGAACTAAATCATATAAAATATCATGTGTGAGCAAGTTATTTTCTTAAGATAGTGATGCATGAGATGTTACTTTGACCAAGCCTTATTATTAAAAATAAAAGAGACTAAAAGAAAATAGAAAAATCCTTATTAAGATGAGTGCCCTACTCGTGGCACCTTGGGTCAAGGTTGAATTGACAGGTAAAATTTACTTATCTCTTTACTTTCCTTTTAAAATTTCCATGATGATACTACATTTTTGAAAATAAATATTCAACGAAAAGCAGAGAGAAAAAGATTTAAAGTGGACTTCCCTGACAACATTCATATTATGGTTCTCTTGGTGTACCAACTTGTGTTCATAACTACATTATTACAAAGAGAAACAGTGAGAAATAAAACTAAAGGAAAGCTACTCCTAAACCTACTCTAAACTACTAAATATATCAAAACACTAAGTAAAATTGTATTTCCAGTGCAGCCACAAGAGCATCTTCAATCCTACAAGGCATAGAAAGTCGAAAAACAGAATAAAAGAATGTAGTATTTGTAGATACAAAAGAAATATGTCATGCTTACCTCCTATATATTCATTTAAAAACAAAAAAAGCACGACCTTACCATTCCTTTGAAACTTCTTGATGTATGAATCCTCCAACCATTCTGCAATCTTGTCGTGATATGGGTCATAATGGCATGGAAGAGTGTAAGTAATTTTGGAAAATTTGTCAATATTATGGGGACCTGACATAACCATCATCCAAGGCCGAAGTTCCCCATCCTCTTGACAATTCTCCAAGTGTTCATCCATTTCTTCACATAGAGGATATAAAAATATCATGTAATGCTTACTTCCTATATATTTAGGTAGAAACAAAGCAAGCACAACTTTATCTTTATTATGAAGATTTTTTAGAAATGAATCTTCAATCCATTCTAAGATCCTGTCATAAAAATTAGGATGCAAACTATGACTTTGATGAAATGGATATAAAAATGGAGAACACATCATAAGAGAATTCATGACATCAATTAGATTATTGGTTTGAATGCTTCCTTTGATGAGATTGATTGTTTCAAAATGTGAAGCATAAACATTGAAATTCGAACTAATCAAAGAATGAATATGCAATGTAGAATATTCGAACTCCATAAGAATGAGTGCATTATCTTTTTCAAAAATAAATCGTGTAAAATCATCTTGCAACATGTCTTTTTCCCATCCGAGTGATGAAAGTGAAAGAGCATCAAATTTGACTTCATAAATGTTATGTTTGAAATTAATTTCACCAAATATTGACATATCAAAAATATTAGATTCTTATGGAAAAAAGTACGATACTGTGGGTAAAATACCATGCACACTAGAATCTAAGAAGATATCGGGATATAAAGAGTAAAATGAATTAGAAATGAGCACATGAAATATTATCTTGAGCTATGATAATTAACAATGGTATTCTCAAGACATTCATCTTCACTTTCCTTAATACTTTCACTCTCTTTTGGTGATAAATCCTTCAACATAATACGATCATCTAAATTTGCTTTCTGTATGATAGAAAATTCAAAACTTTCATGAAAAACATCTAATCTTTCATGTGGATAAGGTATGATTTGTGGATGAAGGTTTAAGGTTTCTTCTTCCAATTGTATATCTACATCTCTAATCTGTTTCATTGTAATGTTAGAATGCTTAAGATCATTTTCATCACCTAAGTGTTCTTCAATAATTGAATCTAAGTACTGATTAGAGCAAGAGTTAGAAAAATATGGACATATATCTAGACCCACAATAAAATCTCCTTCCACGATAGTTGAGGATTGAAGATGCAAGGGTTCATAGGAAAAAACAATTTGATTGTCAGTGAGAACATTTTCAATAGATTCTACCTCCCTTTCTTGTTCAATGTTTCCTGATGGATTCCTCTCATCCTGCGAACAAAATTCTTCTCACAATTGAGTGATAGGATTTGTAACAAATTCATCATTCATGATTGAATATGAATGGATGAAAGGGACATAAGCATCATAGAGGAGATTTAGTACAAATGACATGTCATCAAGATTAAATTTACAGAGAACGTGATGGATTCTTGTTGAAAATCCTTCCAGAGATGAATTATCATTGATTAGTAAAGTCTGAAATTATTCACATAATTGATTGTAATCATAGTTTTCAAAAGAATCTAAAAATTCATCTACAAATTGAAACCAATCAATAATTTGATATGCTGGAAAAGACTGAAACCAATGTTTAATCCGACCCCTAAAAGTAAAAGAGAACAATCTGCATAAAAAATTTAAATCAGAAATATCATGCTTGATGCATTTACACCAAAACTTGTTAAGATGGTCTTTTGCAGACACATTCCCCCCACCATCAAAGGTGAGTTTGGACAAGCGAGATACTGTCTCATTGGGAATATCGGGTGATGAGAAGTGGAAATCATGTTCCAACACAGTGATTTGGGGAGCCATGGGGAATTAAATACATTCAAAATAAAGACTCTCGCAAGGCTAGCTTGTCAGTATGGCATGCCTTCTAGTGCATTTTAAGATGACACAGAAGAAAAATTTATAAATATGGAATTATGACAGGCTGAGGGGTAAAACATTTAATATTAAATTTACCTTGGCCCTCCTTCTAGTGCCAATTATTGGCGGGCGTAAATGACACAATGTCAACTGGAAGGTTAGATCCAGATCAGGGTTGTCTAATTAACTCAATCCGTTTGGTATGATCTGACCCAACGAGTTTAATGGCTCTGTTAGCCAACTAAAGTCCTAAAAATAGTAAAATAAATAAGCTAATCTAAATCTATGATTCTAACAAATGATATATTACTTACTAATGTTTATTAAAAAGAAATGTGAATATACAAATGATTATAAACAATCTATATACAGTTTACAAGGTTTATTTGAAATCTTGCGAAAATGAATGTGCATAATAATGTTTCAAAATAAGATAAAGTAAGAACATAATTTTTTTTGTTTTTTTTAATGTTTAAAGATTTTAAACTAATAAATACTAAGCAAATACAATTGAAACAATGACACAGAAACAGTGAAAGCTAATTAATGTAATTATCATCTCATTCATATATAAACAAATCTGAATAAAAGAAAGCAATGCACCTACTAACCTCTCACTGATCAACAATACTTAGCTAAATTCATCTCTATGTATTTGTATGAGCTCCTCTTAACCCGTGTCAAGTGTAAACCTATGAAAAAAGAAAGCATAATACTTTCTGAAAAAATTCAAGGAAGTATTTCATATTCTGGAGCGAGTTTATAACGACAGAAAGACAAATATTTATATATCTTGTGACCTTGAAATGTCCAATAACTGAAAATGAAGGAAATTTCAATTCTCAGGAATGGTGTTACCAACTATATAACATCATATGTAAACTCAAAATACTTGAATAGATGACCAGTCATAGATATTAACTAAACCAAAAGATAATGAACAACCTAAAGAAAAACATGATATAAAATATTATTTGCAGAATTGACTAAAGCTAATTCGACACGGATAACATTTCACATCAAGAAATTACACGAGAAGACGATGAAAAAACAGTGCAAATTCTACATAGGACAAAATCCAAAGAGTAAACTGCTTTCTCAAATAGTTTCAACAAAATATGATCATCATATGGTCCAGGAAGAACTTTTGGGATAATAGACTCTTAAAGATTGAAAAAATTAATATATAAATGATAGGAATTAATCATGTATCGATAAAAAAGACTAAAGCCAATTTAAATCAATGCATAATCAATTATTCAAAGAATATGAAGATACTATAATGAAAATAAAACCATTTTACTCACAGGACAAAAACCATTAGGCAACCTGGAATTCCATATTCTTCTTTGAAAATACTTGTCCATTCTCCCAAAGATTCCAACCATCGATTACTCCATTTGAAAAGAAAAAAAAAGTTCACAAAATAAATAATATACAAAAGAGAAAGGATCAAAATCCTCCTCTCAATTTCTTGGATCTATGGCTCTGAACTTTCTCATATATTTATACAATGAATGAATAGTCTGGGCATTACTAATCATTTTTGCCACCTGAAATTTTTCTCGTAAAGAGACATCAATATCTCTCAAATCATGCATAATTTTGAGACAATACCCGTATGTAAGTTAAATGGGTCCATTTTGGAAATGGGTTTTCAACCATGTCTTCAGATTCCTCATGGTTTGGATGCAAATAGTCCTGCCAAATCGTCTGTCTGTTCTTGACGCATTTCCAATTTTTATTTGTTGTTGCTCATAAATTTATTTGCAACAATCCAATATTATTTTTTGATCAATCATATTGAACATATTTAGATAATAAAATCAAGTCATGATCAGTTCTGTACCAAATAACTGATAATAGAAACCTGTGAAACAAAAAAAAACCTAAATTAATAACCTAAAATTGTGAATAAAACAAAATCTAGAACAATAAAATAAAAAATGAATTTAAACTAACTATAAGTTCTAAACAAACATTGTTTATATTTTCCTTTCAAATATGATCTTAAAATTCTAGAATCTTCAAGTTGATGGAGAGGAGAAAAATATTAATTTTGGGTTTTCACAAAATCAAACAAATGATAGATAATTCTTTTTTATTATTATTTTATTTTTATTTTGAAATGAGATGCAAAATAACAAAATAATTTAATTAATTAAACCTACCAAATGATTTTGTGAAAATGATTGTTAATGATAAAAATGCGAAAACATAATCATAATTTAAATGAAAGTAAAAGTTGATAAAAATTAAGGTTTTCGTTTCAATTAAGATTTCTATGTTCGTCTCTCCCTCATTCCAATTTGATCAAATGTGAACATATGTCATAGAAAATATGTGTCGTAAAAAACTCCCAAATTATGAAGCTCGTCCATCAACATTGAAACTCTATAGAAAGAAAAACAAAATGGCATTTAAATTTCATGAAATTCAAACCAAATAAAATAAAAGAATACTAAATCAAACCAACCAAGATATTATTTGATGAAGTATTGAACCCATTATTCAAAATAGTCAAACTTGTTAATGAGCAAAAGAATGAACACATAATCATAATTTAAACGAAAGTAAACAATTGATAAAAATTAACGTTTTTGTTTAAATTGAGATTTCTATGCTCGTTTCTAAATTTTGACATATACTCTTGTAATGAATGTTTCATACTATAGTGAATGTCTTAAGTTTGTCTCAAAGCAATCCAAGGTATGGAACTATTTGAAAAGGTTGATTCTATAGCTCATTATAATTATCAAGATTCTAATGGCGCCCCTTTAAATTTTGTAAAACTTTAGGGGGAGCTATTGGGACCCAACACACCTTTACTTTGGGTTTATACAAAATATTATAAGAATATAATACATTAATAACACAAAATATTCTAATAGAGTAAAAACACAACAAAAACATATGCTTATAAGCATGACAATCATAAAAACCCTACATAGAGAACTCACATTGTGGAGGAACATCTAGATGTGAATAAAATGTAATTTAGTGTGATATAAAGAAATTATAAATACATGACATGTATTCATAAAAATTAAAATGAATTTAAATAAACCATTAACATCATTACCAAGTGTGCAGACACATGAATCCATAATTTGGTCGCTACAAATTGCAAAACAAAAGATGAAATGCAAGATGGGAAAGTGAGAAAATGAATTTATTTTGATGATGAATGAAAGCAACCAATGATAGTTATGGTTTTGCAATAATTCTTGTTTGAGGAAAGATTCCATCCATGATGCAACCATAACAAAAGTTTTGAATTTGAAAATTCCTTCAAGATAAATTTATTTTGCTTCAATGTTAATGTTTGGAATTATAATCACCTTCATGTTTAAATGGACTTCACATTGATCATAAGTAACTAGTTTTTCTATTTATAGTATTCTCTTCTTATACAAAGGCTTCTCTGCTCATTTAGTAAAAAATCTCAACATCAAAGTGGTTTAATCTACATTGTTTAATTTTAAGGTTTTCAAGGGAAGAGTGCTCATCAACAAACATGATGAAAGTGAAAATTATTTCCTCTTCTTCATTGAAGAGGATTTAAATAGGATACCCTACCACTTCATGTTCTTGATTCACTAATGAGTTTATATACAATAATAGTAAATCTTTGAAAGATGGTATGTTTCTCTCTTCCTAAGTCATTTCATATGACTACATGCAACAATAGCATGAGGCTTGAAACATGACAAGCATATTGTCAATGTGGCACAATCACCATAAATTAGATTTATTGTTTGAGAGTTATGGGAAATGATATTGAAAGTTATTTTTCCATAAGTTCTCATTGTACAAAATTATTCACCTTTCTTTTGAATGAATTTCTTCTGTTGAATGGAAGAGACTTTAGTTTTTTTTTTTCATCAATATGAACTTTCCTCAAAAACATTGTGCAGACCAACATTTACTCTATTATTTATCTCTTCTTGCAAAAATTAAAAGAGGATCACATTCTCAAATGAATGTTCTCTCTCATCATCTATGCTTTAGATTGGCAAATTTGTTTTGTCAACCGTGAAGTCTTCAAAATATGGAGACAAAATCGGAGATAGGTGACACATCTACAACTCATTTTCATTTAGGTGTGCTTATTTCTATTCCAACTCTGCAATGTCAATTCCTTTCCACATAATGAACAAAGCAATTGTGAAGGGAAGAGATCATAGATACAAATCACAAGCCAACTATGGTGGGGGGCTATGATTTTTTTTCAATGAATAATACATCTGATGTAACCTTGTATTGAAATCTCATACAAACTCCTTTTCTTCTTTATGTTTTTTGCACAATTATTGCAAAAACTCAATTACATGATGAGAATTTCAATAATCATTTTCTAAAACTTCTTTAAACTACTTCTAGCCTTGAATTGATTGAATAGGTAATACACTATACCAATCATGTACTTATCCTTCGAGAGTGAAAGAGAAAAACCTGTAGAGAAGATATTTTTGAACAATGTTAATTAACCAGAATTTAGATCCAAAATTTATAATATGATCAGATCTAGTGGTAATCCCTTCATTATTAATTTTTGGTAAAAAATCAATTGTCTTTCTTGGAAGGTCATGTAACAATCCTGGTCCAGGTAGACACAAAGTAGTATTGTCCTCCCATGCAAGAGGAGTATATCAGTGAGTTTTTAATACATGTAATGAAATAATGTCAACCCTCCTAGTGCCAAAATGTTAACACAAAAAAATGTCCCTTGTCAACCTCAAAGGCTCACTAGGAAAAAGCACCCAATTATAACTTCCTTCCTTGAGGCAAGCCCCCCATTTTGTGACTTCGACTATTGTAATTTAGGTTTTTCATGGGATTAAATGAAATGCAACTAAGATGCAATGCAACAATGTAATATTAAATGTAGCTAACTAACACTATTAAATTTGAACATTTTTGTGACGAAGTAGAGATGAAGTTTCGTCGACATAGGGTCGTTTTTGCGACCAACATGTTTTTTTTTTTCATCGGAATCCATTCGTCGGTCTAGCGGCCACACATGGATATTTTCTGGTATAGCAACTGCGAAAAGAAGCCTATTCACAATAGGGAAAAGTTTAGCTAGCGATGAATATTAGTCGGTCGAATGACTAATATTAGTCGCAAGAGTGACCAAGACAACCCTGGCAAACTTAGTTAATAAACCACTCTAAGTTGGTAGAACGATGAATATTAGTCGCTAGAGAGACCAAACCTGAAGTTAAAAAGGTCAAATGAAGGAGGATCAGTTAGTCGCTAGAGTGACCAAGTGACCTAGTTTGCGACCAAATGGCAATACAAGCGACNTATGCCATTCACACAGGAATAGAGAAAAGCAGCGAGTGTGTGAGGAGAGGATGATTGCATGCCTAAGAAGGCTATTGTAGTTCTCTGTTGAATAAGAAGAAGACCAATAATCATTTCCTGTGGTTTTTTCCCGATTTGGGTTTCCACAGAAATCACTGTGTCAAGTGTATGAATGATGTGCTTGGTTTAATGTGTATTTCATCTTGCTTATTTTATGTTCTCTTATATGCTATGTTTTTCTTCCACTTCCCAATAAAGGAAATGGTGTTTCTTGTGGGATTATGGTGATGGTGTGGAATGCAGTGAATCAAATAGTAGCAACTCAGGGTATGTTGCTCAACAACACACAAAATATCCCATGGATTTATTAGTTACACAGAAAATTGCTTGGCTCTCACATACAAATTTCAATCGGAAGTTCAATAATATTCATAATCTCTAGCTGTATGTGGTCTCCTCGAATGGAATTGGTTTCTTTCACTTTGGTTTTGGCAGGAAGAAGTTAAAAACATCAAAGAAGATTTCAAATTGTCATCATCTCGGACGGTGTATTTTGCAGCCTTTAAGATCTTGAATTTTGAATAGTACCATCAAATTTAGTACCTAGGTGTTGTATCATCATGTTAAAATATGAAGAAAATGTGGAAAATTGTTGCACATTAAAGTGTTTTCCAGTAAGAAACTTGTTGTTGCAATAGGATGCTGGAAGGGAAGGACAAATTTTTATGGTTTCACAAATATTATGTCACACACTCAAATCCAATTTGTCAAGAGGCAAGGTTGGTTCATTACAGGGCATCATTGAGGAGAAACGTCATCCAAGAGTGCCAAATCATAGTTGAACAACAATTATCAGAATGTCAAACACACATAAGTGCTAGTCTAAAGGAGTGAAACAAATAATGTCAAGGGAGTCAGCTCATACAATTTCAATTTTAAAACTAGTAAAATTAGCAACCCACCGAGGGAATTCACAAATTCTCGGGCAATTTCAATTTTTAAATCAATTAAAGGATCACGATTAAATTGAGAACACCAAATTTCCTCTTGAATTCATTTTCAAGAATAAATGTTGATGATATTACCAATTTTGTTTTGGGAGCTGACATTGACTGAAAAGGTAGATTGTATGGAAGGGCCTTTTATTAAGGAAATCCTTATTGCGACAAGGATTCAATGTTTTATAAATATGGCTATGGAGTGACTGATAATGATGGTATGAACCCTCTATCAATTCATCATCTAATAGGTTGACCTGTGCCACCAATTTTGAAGGAAATGACTACAATTAGAAATGAAGACAGTTACTTTTGGGTGAAAAACATAAATAATGGCTTTAATGCCTTCATCAATCTAATAAATTCTTAATCATATGTATTGATGCTTTATTACTTGATTTAATTTTTGATCACTCCATAAACAATGTGTGAATAATGGTAACTAATAATGAGCAGTTATGGATGCAGAAGATTCACCAACCCTCCACCATAGTAACAAATCTAAAACATATTTTCCACGAATGAAAAATGAGTGTGAATCATCGACCTATAATATCACTATGGATATAGACAATGTTAGCCAAATGCAGTAGCAAGGAAAGTGTTAAGAAATAGGCAATAGATTTCATAAAGTGTGGGTTATTGTAGAAGTGAAAATCAACTATGGAGTTCACAAAAAATCACGGGAGGAACATTGAACATATGAGAGCCTATAGATATGGATTTAATACAAAGTAATCCTAACATGTAGCATATATTCCAACAAACAATATGGATGGAATTATTTGACATACTCATTGGATACATCAATGCAATTACTATAGAATTTTCTCAACAGTTGCACAAAATGACATCGCAATTCGCGGTTTTTAGGTTGGCACAACATTTTAAGATCTTGGAACATTAGATACATTGGAGGATCATTGGCATTCCATATTACTTAATGATGTTTCTCCAAAGGATGGATATATAAGTCCAATTGAGAACATAAGCAGTTGTAGCACACCACAGGTTGATTAAGCTATTTGTTTTCGATGAATTATGAAGAATACAACCATATGTCACATGGGACATGTTCATTATCCATCTTGAAGAAAATGTAGCATCAAAACCATGTATTGAAGACTCATCACATGCTTTAGAACATGTGCCAACACTAGTAGCTGAAGAATCCATGGATGCTATAGAGCCTATATCAACTATTTCATAAGAAGTAGCAGAGTGTGAATAAGGAGTCGGAGGATATCTCCTCAATAGATTAGGAACTAGAATCAAATATTTCTAGGGCTACAAAGGAAAATACCTTAGCCCAACCTAAGGAGCCATTTGATATTCTAGATTCCCCATAGAAAGAAGATCCTACCACTCTGTTAGGGGTTCCAATTGTTAAAGGAAAAGAAGAAATCAACAACCTTGTTGATGAAAAGACACTTGTGATACATGAAGAGAGTAGCTATGTTATTGAGCATATTCCGAAGAGGATAAGGAGATATGGTTTGAATAGGCTGCAAAAGAGGATTCTAACACACATTGTGGCCATAAATTCAGTTAAAGTTTTGATGAGACAGTTGTTGATTGCTCAAGCTGAAGTAGAAATGGAAGCAATAAGAAGAATCAAAATGTGAGAACTTTGTTTTTGTCATTGAGCATAACAAAGTAATCACTTAGCTGGAAGAGAAATTTTCTTTAACCTCAATAGATTTTAATGAAAATTTAGAAGTCCTCGGTAATGAAAATACCAAGATAAAAATTGACTTGGTAAAACAAATGCAAGAAACTACCAAAAAGGATTAGGAAATTGCAAGATTAACATATGTATGTGAGGAGATTAT
>JASDQU010307521.1:76518-88506 GCA_032191745.1 Picea mariana
GAGTGTCTTCTCTGTTACGAAATTTTTCAATACTTCCATGATCTCCCATTTTTATCCATCCATCTTAGTATCCAACTTAGATTCTATTGAATCCATCAACTTAGCTTCCATTGAATCCATCTTAGTATCCAACTTAGCTTCCATTGAATCCATCTTCTTTTGTAGTTCATTTATGTCCCTACGCATTTCTTCACCTTCATCAAGAGTCCAATTAGGATTTTCTGGAGCTTTATTTGGTGTAGAAGGTCCCTTTTTTGGTGGCATGTTGGCCAAGTATCACTTTTGAATCTTGATTTTGAGGTGGTTCTGCTAGACAATATTTATTTTGTTCTATATCCCAAGTTCCGGCCCTTCTAGGTATGAAACTTTCTTTTAGGTAGTTCTCTGATATTTCTTCTCTACAATGCCACAGATCTGATCAAAATTGAATGTGCCAAGTGGAATTTACGGTAACTTCCTCACAACTTGCCAATTTTTGGCCTTTCCTGGAGATCTCACGTGTATAGCATGCCCCACACAAAATAATTGATATCAAATTATGAAACTCACACCCAAAATATTACAGACTATCCATGATAAAATGAAACTAGTCCCACTCAATTTGGATACTCTAGTAAGAAGTTATGATTGTTTTACCTAGAACACCTTCTTGAGACTAGTCAATAGGACTAGTCCGATACCCTATCTTACACAAGGTGTATCTACAACTTTAAGATGAACTAGAAGCTAAAACTTTTACCACAGATACCTTACTAATTTCTGTAAATTCCATCTAGAGTTTAGGGTCTAAAACATTACAGAAAAGTTTTTATAGTGAAAATTTCGCAATGACTCATTTCAGGATGATTCCAGAACCCTATCTTGTACAAGTTGTATCTCCTAAATTATAAGGTCTCAGGAGATTAATTTTAAACCCAAGGTATCTTGATCCATCTACTAAATATCCTCCAAGCCTTGCCTTCTGAAACATTGTAGAAAAAAAGTTATAGCAAAAATTCCATGGTGTCTCAGATGTTGCAGCGAAACCCCAAGATCTTCAACTCTGATACCATATGTTAAGAACCAAACATCAATATAGAATAGAAAAACCTCAGGAAAAGTACTCAACGCCTTGAAAAAGAGATAATTTCAGATAATAAGCCTCTTTGAGGGGGAAGCCTCCTTTTACCCCCCTTAATTGTTCAAGTACAAGATGATTCAAAATGAAAATGTCTCCTTGGTATATATAGGAGACTAGGAGGTATAATTACAACTAATGGCCTAAAGATGACATAAATAAAATAACATTACTAATATAATATGCCCCAATTAAGGGGTAATGATCCAATATTAGGGCTTAACATTGGGTTGGGTGTTTGCTTCTTGATATCCTACTTGGTTTGTCTCTATTTACATACAATAGAATTTTTATATCAAGTTGTTGTTCAGTCCTTGCATTTTCATTATTTTATATTGAAAATACAAAAATATTAGGCATTTTGCATTGTTGGCATTTGATCTTTTGAGTCCTTATCATTGATCTTAGCACATGTATAGAAATATTTCATCTTATTTGGAATTGCAGAACTAAATTGAAAATTGCATTTTGAAAAGCATATCATTTATTGGGAATTGAAGTTAGGACTTTGCATTTTATTCATATTCATTTATTTTACTTGTTGAGTCATAACATCATTAGTTTCAAGACCGCACCTTTTTTGAGTAAGCAAGGCCACTAAAAGTGACACTGATAATTTAAAATTGATTAGAAACAATTTTTTTTTTCTAAGGTGCACAAACTATCTTTGGATTTAGAGCCTTGGAATAGGATTTTGTGAGTAAACTTCTCCAAGGCTATTAAATGAAAATATGTGTCTGACTAAGGGAGTGGTGAAATCCGTTGTATAATTGGTGAAGCTCAGAGGCTCCGCTTACACTGGAGTTAAGCACAAGGTCGTGTGATTTTGGTTGAGGGGATATCCCCCCAAAAATTTCTTAGCGTCAGATATATTTCTAGGGATCTATTCGTATATGGGGATCTTGCTAGTACCTTTACCTCCATGAGAGGTGGTGCTTTTGAGGTTTCGGGCTTTGTTACCCTACCCATACGGTGGACATAACTTACGACTATTCTCCTGTGCATCGGTTATATCATGGTTGCTTGGTTTCTTGACATAGATACCACATAGGTTACCTGCAGGGGTTATTCTGCAGGTACCTTGGGTCAGATAAGGGTCAGACATCACATAACCTTTATGGAGGATTGCCTCTCCAAGGGGATGTAACTGACTGGTTTTTAAGCCCATGAAGACCCTTATAAATAATTATGATACCTCCGATATTTAGCAGGGAGTCTCATGCCCCTCTTGGGTGAGGCATACCTACTTTAGGGAAGGAGGCCCTTTTCAACCACTTTATCATGTTTGTGTGCATATTGGCCTTTCTTTATTTTATTTTGGTTTTCTCTTTGATTATTAGTTGGCCTTAAAAATTTGTATTGTGTCTTGAGTCTTCATTATTATGGATAGTGGATCCCCCCTGACTCCCTCAGTTAGCGCTACCCACCCCATGGTATTTTCACATTTCATGGGGACGAATTATTTTGTGTTTCCTAGTGGTATGCCAAACCATGATACTCAACCAATACCTTGGGCCTCTAATCATTTTTCTCATGGTATGCCAGACATGTCTTCACACTTTCCATCCTCTGTCTTGTCTCCTTATGTGAATCCTATTTTTGGGTTTGGGGGCATGATGCCTCCTTATTCTCCCTTTTTGTTTGGTGGGAGTCATATCCCTCAAACAAATATTACAATAGGAGGTTGGAATCCTTCTTCCTACAAATCCACTTTTCCAGGAGCTCAAATGGGCTCAAATGGGCAGTTATTCTACTTATTACACTCCACCCATCTATCCTTCTTTCACTATGTTGGTTCCTACAAATGCTTTTCCCAAGGTGGATCTCCATCTATCCTTTGGTGTTTCATCCAAGGATAGTCAATTTTATAGTATGGGAAAACCCCTTTACGAAGTTCCTTCATCTGGGGGAAACATATATCCTCACATGAGTAACCCTTCTCATGTCACTTTCTCTTTGCAAGCGGCTTCCTTGGTGTCGATTCCCTTACAACCATTTATGAATCAGTATTGAGGAGGATATTATCCTACCAGATAGGACCAAGGTGTATACCATAACCTTTCTTGGCCTGCAATTTCCCAAAACCAGTCTTTCCCAGAACCTTGGTCTTAAATGATGCAAACAACCATGGCCACCGGTCCATTCACTACAAGTCATATTGAAATTATATCACCAACCTCTTCTTCATGTTGGATATTGGTCAACAACCTCTACAAGTTATGTTGAAGACCAACAACCAGTTGTTGCAATTCATGTTGGGGGCACAAATATAGTCATTTCTAGTCACACCACACATACATCACGAACCTATGCTAGTCTGGTTGGGGATTCATCACCAACCTATGTTAGTCATGTTGGGGATTCATCATCAACCTCTACTAGTCACGTTGAAGGTTCTCCACCAACCTATGCTAGTAATGTTGGGCATTCATCACCAACCTCTCTTAGTCATCTTGGAGATTTTCTACTATCCTCTACAAGTCATGCTAGGAGCATGTCACCAACCACTGTAATTCATGATAGGGGTATTCATATGATTGAGTATCCTAGACATGTAATACGTAAGCTTAAGTTCCTTTGTAGGATTTGTGAAGGAGATCACCTTACTTGTTTGTGCCCTACTATTGTTGTGGTACCATAAGCGTGGTCCTTTCCTGAGGGCCCTTCGGGTTCTAAGTTGTCTTTGGTTTCCCAACCCTCTCTGGTTGATACAACAGTGATGTTGATGCAATCTTCGGCCGACACCACTCCTATTTTTGGAGGTGATGTGTATCTTGACCTTGTTGTCTCGCACCCTATTCAACCAATGGTTGAAGAATTGGTAGTGCCGATGCAATCTTCGACTGATCTCACTCTTCTCTTGGAGAGTGACAAGTCTAAGGAAGTGACATTTTCAATGAATATTCGGTCAATCCCACTCTTCTTTTGGGAGGTTATGAGTCTTTCGACCATGTCCTTATCATTTCTAGTTATGTACCTTCTGCATTATGGAGCATTCCACTCTCTTCGAGTACTCTCCCTCCAAGTCTTCGAGAGGTTTCCTTTGACTTGGATGATCTTGTGGGGTATCAAATTCCTTCTCCTATGCCCTTTAAAATAAGACGCATTCTTCGATACATAACTGGGAAGGTAACCTATGCAAGTTTTTTATCCTCTTTGACTTGGAAATCTTTGGGTTTTGCCAAGCTTGTGTCAGCTATCCGTGAGTTGTTGAATTTCGACAGAAGTATTGCATAGGAGCCTTGGCCTCCCCCATGAAATGCCACCTAGAAACCCCCCAACATGTTTGATTTAAGATATTTTCCGACTCTTTAAAAAAAAAGCGAAAATATTGTTTAGTGAACTTGTCTCTTTCATAGTCGTTAATTTGATTTGAAAGTTCACGAGTCTGATTTAAGCTCTTTTTTGACTCTCTCAAAAAATGAAAAGATTTATGAGTGAACTTGTTTATTTCACACCCATAATTTGGATTTGAAAGGACATCTATTTGGTGCAAGTTTATTCCTTTTTCAAACCAAGTAGACTAAGATTAATAAAAAGGACATTTTTTGGCATTAAGTTGTAATTGCATCTTATTCTCTTGCTTGGAGTATTGAACCTATTATCAGTTCTCACTTTTGTGTTATAATCCTTTCACCTCAACAGTTTGCATCATCATCCAAGAAGATCCTTGTTTATATCCTTTTCATCTTGACACCCTATACCCAAGAGGAAACATTCCCTCTAGTGTCCATCTCCCACATGCAACTCCTTGTATTGAGCATAGGTATGTTCCACTACTGGAACTAGATTGCTTACTTGCGACACTCATTTCATCCTATATATCATAACATTCATTTGACTATGAAAAAATAAAACAATATGGGCAGTAAAAGAATATTATCTTATATTGGTAGCAGTCATGTCACCTTTGAACATAACACAAATTTTTTGAGTTCACTTGTCATCAAAATTTTGGGTTTAGCATGACCATAGGAAGTTGAGCTCATTACACAGAGTTTACTCCCCCAACTGGTTGCTCCTCCATTCCCTATGTATATTTTTATTAATGCCTCATGCATCTCAAAGTTTCATCATTGAGTCTATGCTACTAGATTCTTCCATATGTCTCATGCTCTTCTTCAAAGGATGTCTATAAACCTGTGTCGGCCATTCCTCAGAACTCTTTACTTTTCATGTATTCCATACCCTTAGTGTGTCTCAGAGTTACATGAAGTTGTATTCCTATTGTGCACGCTGGTCCTACTTTCATCATTGGTAGGTAACCCTGAACCCAATAGTTGACATTTCATCATTGGTCGTTGAACAAGTGGTTTCCCTTGTGTTCTAAGACATAAAATCTAATCACACATTGGGATTCATGCAGTGTCTTGGATGCCATTAGCCTTATTGGTGGTTTCCTCGCCTTTGTCGATAGTTTTCCTTATTGGTTGTTATTCATAGGGTCTTTTTCATGTATATCTTGCATCTGGCACACGCGAAAGACACATAGGGTTGTTGGTTCTTGAACATGTTCTTCATCTTATTTCCTCCAAATCATCAAGATCCTTCTTTGTACCTCATGTTGAATGATGAGATATGCCTCAATGAACTCCTTTCAATGGGTCTCCTTCCATCGACTTTAGCCCATCTATTCTAGAGATGAGACCTAGAGTCCTATGACTACCTAGAGGCTTGTAGTCATTGGTGGTGGGTTCTCTCTCCATCGACAATTGGGAATACATCAATGTCTCTTGATTGATGGATTCTTCAAGTGTTCAACCCCGACACCTTTATTCATACTTATAAGAATGTACTCGGTGCCTTGATACCTACTTTAATTATCGGTAGGTTGTCTCGTGTTTGTTAATGGTATAACTTAATGATCGGTAATCAAAGGGAGTCTCATTGTGTTTTACCTCAACTCTTTTATTCAAACAATCTAGACTTGCACCTTTGGTGGATCGTGTAGAATACCTGAATACATCAGTTCATAGTCGCAACTTTCCTGAGTTGTTGCTATATTTCATTGGACCAATACCTATGTGACTTCAATGATAATTGGAGATCGGATTGTACTCCATTGTATACAGATATATTCAGATTGATTTTGAGACTAGTTTTATTGGGCCTTGTTCATGACTATGACAACCTTTGGTGTATGTACCTTTGTATTTCCTACTCATGTCCATGAATATTTTTTTGGTATATTTTCACATGGATCTGCAGTGTAATTCAAATTAGCATCCATGTGCGCAAAGTTAGTACAGATTGTAATATTCTCATGGGAATCTAGTTCGTCTAGCTAGGTCTCCATTGCTCCACTTCTAGGTATTATAATTTATTTTGGCCATCACAGATACTCCTCTAACCTCAAACATTAAGGGGCATCTATTCTAGCAAGATTTTCCTCACCTTATCCAAATTTTCTCAAAAGGCCTTCTTCCATTTCCCTATGTAGACTTGAAGTCCATTTTTGCAAATCCCAAAGCTAAAAACAATATTTTTGAACATATACACATCCTACCTATTATACAACATGCATATACGCATGTTGCACCACTACAACCCATGTACATCAGGTTTTGTGCCCAAAATTAAAAAATGGTGTCATATTTCCATGTCACGTCATGAGATCCATGATCCTTGACCTTCCATATACTAGAAACGTACCGAATCGATCCTTCAGTTCCACTTGAAGGCTATAAATGGGCCAAATCTAAGTTATGGAAAAGAGGAGAAGAATTCATCTTTGAGAGAAAAGTTACTCTGGAGAAATTATTCACTTCATATTGAGTCTACATTCCTTTATCCTTTTAAGTCTGAACACATTATTAAGCCCCCAATCTCTTCCCTACTTGATTGAGAACCTCATTGTCTCTCTTATATGAGCTTGCCTTTGGTGAAGGATTGAAGTGGTGGAGGCCTAACTGGAAGGGACTTAGTTTATTGGTTCCGAACTGTGTCGACATGGAAGTTTGTAATTCACTCACTTCTGCTAATTACATTTTAATAAAAATACTCTTTTCTTGTCCAATTAATATCTTGCAACTACTTGAATTGTTATTCCATGGGAGTATTTGTTATGAATGTTGATGGACTATGCTATTGAATGTCATAACATAATATATTATCACCATATGATTGTGTTTCTTGGTTGTTGAGGACAAGTTGTAGGTATATTTCTTTGAGTCAAGTGCTCAATGGTGGACTTCAATGAACATCTGGAAGAGGTAGGCTCTTTATCTTGTCTTATTAGCATATTTGTTTATATAACATACCTGAGATTAGAGGTGAGTTTTTAAGTCATTTCTATATGTTGTGGTTTACCCCTAGCCATAAAGATATTTTCCTCGTAACAAGCCTCTCCTCTACTTTCTTGTCTTGGCCAATGTTTCTTTTTATTTTTGAAGAAATAAGATCTCTCTTAATAGCCAATGTGTCACTTTATTTTGATGATATGTTCCTCCATAAAGAAGATGATTTTTTTTAAAATATATTCATGGGATCCAGTAAGTGGGAAATATTAAGATGCTCCCAATAAGGAAGTTCATAAAAGACATATTTCATTTTTATCGCAATGGGAAATTTCTCAACATAGGTTTCAAAGAATTCTAGATCATTGAACATAAGCTCCCAATTTGAATCGAACCTTTATGTAATATCCTTCTCCTTCTTTCTCTCATATGCTCTAATCCATTTTGTTGGTGTCATTATTGCAGGCCTTTGGGTTCTCTCTGGTTTACCATTGAAAGAAGATGTTTCTCTTCTATAAGGGTGTTGTTCTCGGAGGAATACCCTAGAGCAGTCGTACACTATATTTCATAGGTGGTTGGCACACCTAGCCTTCATAAGATTACAATAACCTTCTCAAGGTTCGACCAATACAAATACAAAATAATATATCCATAGTTACATCAAAATATCAACAAATTTGTAGACTTTGTACTTCATGCTTGAATTTTCCGGGCCAGGTATCCTCTATATTCCTCGTGGCTATTAAATCTATTGGGATTCACATAATTCCTGAATCACTTCTGTGTGAGGCATGCCATCTCTGCAATATATCTAATTATTTGCAATGAAAGATCCTTTGAATCCTTGGGACTATAGGCATGTGCCTCAATATGTTATGAGGATCATGTGATTTAAGGCATATCCCTTTGTCTTCATATTATCATCTATATATTATACAATAATTCGGACATGCGTCATATGACTTGTACTCAACACCCAACATTTTCAACATCTCATTTACCTCTTCGCAGCTACCAGGAAAGACATTATCACTCAGAATAACTTTATCTTTGAACAACTTGCAGTTAGTGGGAAATAGAAATGTATAATGTCATTTAATGTTCATAAAATTGAACATTTTTAATGATGATTGTGTGACACAATTTCTCAAAATATAATGGATTTGATGGTTGGTTACCTCAATATTGCCGAGAAGCAAGTGTTTGACATGCCAAACGTTTCTTTCAAGTTGTACAGTAACATTGTTGTCCCCATCTAGGTAGACTTTGACTTACTAAGTCCAAAGAGAGGGGTGGTGGAAGCAGATTTTGGGCTTTCAAAAAAGGTATTAGTGATATGAGAATCATCCCCTAGCTCATCATTATGGAATGCATCTAACAACATTGTCTCCATGGTAGTCGTATCTCGTAAATAATAATTCATACCAACCTCTATTTGATTGAATCCATTGCCAACTTGTGAAGAGATACTATTTTTGTATTCATTCCTAATTGGTGAATTTGATGTAGTGGGAATTGAATAGGTGGTTGATTCAAACATTCTTGGTATGCTTCCTCTCCGATTTGTGCTCTTATTTCATCCTTCTCTCGATTTGACATTGTAGTGGGGTGAAACGGAATATTATAGGTAGTCACTCATCATCAAAATTCTAATTTCAAAAATATTGAACATTAGTACATCAATGATATTAGTAAGCACAATGCAATTGTTTTGTTCAAATTACATTATACCAAACAACTATTACGATCATTGACCCAGGATTGCAGTTGGAAGATGGCATGTTACAATTGGCAGGCTAAAGCGACTGTCCATTTTCATCTACCAACTTCTTGTGGTATGTTTCTCCTGATAAGAGCTTTCAACATTTTTGAACTGGTGGACTATTTTTTGCATTTGAACTTGATTATGAATCAGGATCCTGCAAATTTGGATACATTTTTATTCAGATTGACATGGATAAAATAAATAAATTCAATTACATAATCGAAATATANCTTTGAGCAATATGGAATGGACTGGAATTTGAAGAATTGGCCATTTGATATCATAAGCTTTTCTCCCTGCATTTGAGAAAAATAAGCTATAAACTTTTAAGAATAAGACGACTTTAAGAAAAAGTGTATATTATGAAGTATTGCAAGTCATGTGGATGCATCCTAAAATACAATTGAAGATGAATACACTGTTTTATGTGCAAATAAAAATTCATATAACTTTTAAAGCATAACGATGTGCCTATTTAAACAAAACGCATCGGTGTGTCTATAACAATATAAAGCTCATGGGTGTTTAATTACTAACCACATCGGTTCTCAAGATTTGAAACAAATATAAAAATTATATGATATCAGTTCTCCAAAAATATTTAGTGCACCGATGCTTTGTCTAACCAAACACAATAGTGTGCTATATTAACAAACACACTGATGGTTCGAAAAACTTAAAAAAAAATGTGACTTTGTTTTTTTACAATTGAAAAGTAAGCGATAATTTATTTTTTGAAAATATAATTTCATAAATTCCTTTAAATAGTAAGAAGTTATTCACTATTTCATTATTTTGCCAAAATTCACAGGCGAGAGATTTGCATTAGATACATAATGGGGAGCACTGTGCAGCAAACGAATACTTTGGAGAAAAATAATTATTTAGAAGATCAGAATTTGAAGGGTATGGTGATTCACTCAAAATCCTTTTGGGAAAAAAACATATTCAGAAGATCAAAATTTGAAGGGTTTTGTGATTCACTCAAAACCCTTCATAGTAAAAATTTTAAATTTTACTGTTGATTTTAATAATAATTTTTTTACAATTTCTATCCCTATTTAGATTTAATTAAAATTTAGAAAAAAAAAAAATCACACTTACCTTAAACCCTTGCTTCTTCTCGCTTATGTGATTGCAAAATTTCATCTTAGGTTTTAATGCCCTCTATCACTTCACAATTAGGGGTTTTCATTTTAGGCATTTTAGATTTAATTGGTTTGTGTTTCTATATATAAGGTGTTTGGCATGTGATGCAAGGGAACCGATTATTGCATCAAATCCAAAACCTCTCGGCCCTGTCACATTTTTAAATAAAATGGTTTCTAGTTATCGATGCACCAATTTGACTATAATGCACCAGTGCACTCACTGATAAAGCACACTGGAAATGTTGTAACGTAATTTTTTAAAAAAATCTGTTCATCGGTGTGTAATTTTTTTCAGTTATTTTTTTCGTTCTTAGTATTTTTTTTTGTTTTCGTTTTTTACACTAGTCGCGTTTTTGTTATCGATACATATCTCACTGTAGTAATTTAAAGTAATTTTTTCTTTATTTATTTTTTCTCGTCGGTACGTTCCCTATATCGAACGCACCAGTGCTTTCATATTATTAAAACGTATAGGAAGGAAGATTTTATTTTTTGAAGAAAATTATGTGATTTATTTATAAAATATATTTAATATCCTCTATATTGAATGATATATGTTGTATATTGATAAAAAAAAAATGTGTGAGAATATTTCAAGTAACAAAAATTGTGATCAACATAATGATAGCACATCCAAAAAAACAAAAAAAGACAAGTTCTTTGTAAATTCTATACAAAATTAATATGTGTGAACTATATGTAATTTTAAATAATATGTATTGGTTAGTGTGTGTCATGCAGAGCCACAAAATGAGGAAGCTCGATAAGATTATTTGTGATCTAAGAGAAAAAGAGCGTAAAATCTTGAGGGAAAAATTGCAAAAGCATGAATCAGGTGACTGAAAAAATACTATTCAATATGAGTTCTTTTTTGAATTTTCATTAATAATATACTTAAGAATATTAAATAACATGTTTCAAACAATCTATTAATTCACACGTGTTCAATGTTCTACAAGGACCAACAACGAAGGAACATAATGTCATCCTAAGAAAATAAAAATTATAGAAGATGTAAATGATGATGAATTGGTCCTTAGCTTATCTAGAGTGGTGTTGGAGGTTAATGAAAGGGGAAAAACTTTTACAAAACTATGAGGGATATAGTGGAATGAACGTATAGACATACTTTCCACTTACAATACATTTAAATCAATCTAATGATTCCAAGAACTAGGTTATATCTAAACTACATGAAGCGTTTCCATAGTAATGGTCAATAAAACCTATTAGACTTGCAATAGCAAAAACATACGACAAAAAAAAAAGGAAACATTCAAAAAGTAATATTCCTAAATATGTTTTTCTAGAATATGTATATATTACTAAAAAGAATTCATGTATTAATATCAATTTTGTTACATTTAGTTTTCATATATCAATATAAAAATAGATTGTTGTCATGTTACTTTTTTCAAGAAGATTGTGAAAATCCCAAAGGATCAACGAGCTGATATCCAAAATATGCTAGTAGGAATGTCCAAAAAAGTGTACAAGGAGATGGTCAAAGAAATGGACATAATTTCATCACAGGAGGAGCCATCTCAACAACAACGTGCTTCAAATGTATGAAATCATTGAATTTTTCTATTAGGTACATATAAATAAATAATTTAGCATTAAATATTAATTTTCAAGTATTTTCTTGCAGAAAAGAAAAAAAATGGAACCCATTCAACACATAAAACAGGATGACAAGGAAAAAAAGGGTTGATAGCA